>VDFB02321746.1:0-10488 GCA_007258455.2 Sequoia sempervirens
CTATGTACACTCACATGTGGGGTGCTCTTCAAATTAGGAGGAAGCTCCCTCGTTGTGCTTACAAAAATGCACGCAAAGGGAAATAAACTAAACTAATTCCTGTCTTTTTGTTTCAGCTGTGATTACAAAGGCTTTCTTGAAAACTAATACGTTGCAGCTGAGTTTTCTCTGGTTTCGCAGATTCACTAACTACAACTAAACTTAATAACTTAAATTCTATCCAGTTCCCTCAAGAAAACAGAGCATGAGAAAACGGAGCAAGGTTATGACTATCAGACGATAAACGCATTCAAATTCTCTACTTGAAGGCAAGGTGGCGCAACTATTATCTCAATCTGAACAAGTTTATTGGCACAAAACAGATTTAAGAATTTACCATGATAATCTTATGAAACCCTATGTGGCATAACACTTGATTATAATAGTAAAGACTCGCAAAACAGATTTATCATCACAATCTTATGAAACCCTATGTGGCATAACACTCGATTAAAATGATAAAAGATTCACAAAACAGATTTATCTAAACTAAGGGAAGTATTTACCATGACAACCTTATGGAACCCTATGTGGCATAACACTTGATCATGACAATAAAGACTTCTCAAAACGGATTTATCATCACAATCTCATGAAACCCTATGTGGCATAACGCTTGATCAATAATGACAAAAGATTCACAAGACAGATTTATCTAAACTATGGAAAGAATCCACTATCACAATTGCATGAAACCCTATGTGGCATAACAATTAACTATAATAGCAAAGACGCATGAATAAATACCAAAAGGCAATATTAGCAGGGAGGCAAGGTAGGCCGCGGCATATATTATTTCTCTCTCAAGAAGCAAAAGTTAATTACAAATAAGAGCAAAGCTCTTGTTATATACATCAAGGTCTTAGAGTAGCCTAAAATCACCTTGAGTTCACTACGATTCTTGCAATGCATGCAAGTTATGCGTAAACCTAATGAAGAGTAAACTATACGATTAGTGGAAAGCTACCAGTTAAGCGGTACAAATAACCTAAATGGACCATGTGCAAGCATGCCGTCCTTGTTAAAAGCAAAGTTAGCGGACACTACCTTGATTAGCGGAAACCTAACCTAACTCATTGTTGATAATTCCAAGGATAAGAGATAAGCATGTGTTAAGTCAGCAAATTGAGCGAAGGCTGGAAGTCAGAAGTTAGCGCTGCTTTCCAGTCTCAACCCTTGAAATTAGCGCACATTGACTGGCGAGATCTCCATGTCAACTCGGTCTAACACTTCGACCAAGAACTCATCGATCTCTCTGTCATCTGGCACTTTGACGCTGTTCAAAACAACAGTCTGTTTCTTTAGTTCTCTGCCACTTTCTGTGATTGTGTGCATGCCATCTTTACACTCCTCAGTCGCCTTTCTGAAACTGGCTGCAATTACTGAAATATTCTCTAACCTAGGCGCCATAGGTTCACCTTCAAGGCTGTCACGAATCAGCTTCTCGAACTCTGCTTGAACTTTATCCAACTCAACATACGTGCCATCTTCCAGAAGATAATGACACGGAATCTGAACAACGAAGCCACTGACTAGTGCAAGTACTCCAATCACATCATCCTTGAGTGAAAACAATTTGGAAGAGATCTTCTCACATATTTATGTTCTGAGAAGGTGCTGCTCTCTCCAAATAAAAACTGTCTTGGTCCTCAACAATCTCCAAGGCATCATATGCAACTGATAACTGAGATACCAGAACACGATCCTTTGCCAAGTTCTCTGCAACTGCAATCTCAAGCGACTGAACACCCTGACGGAGTTTATGCGCATCGCTTCTCAACTGATACAGATCTGCAAGAAGAGTTTTACCAACAGCAACTAAATTATCAATCCAGTTGTCTAAAAGTCTGCCATGACTAACCAACTGATCCAATTTTTGTTGTTCTGCAGGTGTATGCTGAGGAAGAACAGGTGCTCTACTCGAATTCCCATGAACAAGATCAGAAATGTATCGACGAAGTTGACCAATTTCAGCTTTAAGTAATGCCTTATCTTCTCCATCTTTGGTGATACGCTCTTCAAGATTATTGGTAACAATCTTAAGAAGAGATACATCTGTCTCTCGTGTAGTCCTGCCAAGATTAGCCTTTGGTATGACTTATGTGTGCCGTCATCCTTATGCTGAAATTTGATGCTCCTGCTACCGGCATCACTTGTTCTTTGACACCAGAGGTCTCATATCGCGTTTCTCATGCCACACGAGATTATAGATATTACCGAACTTATTAATATCTCTAAGCTCTTTAATGCCCTGCTCTTTATTTTGGACGGGCTCTGTGATGATTGTTGAGTGTTCTCTATGTTGGTCGGGTATCATCCCATCGTGAAAGTTGGTGGAAACAAGGAAGCAACATTTTGTAGCCATGCTGGAGAATGCAGGGGCATACCACGGGAATCACCAGCGGCAACAGTTATAACCGCCCGGTATATGTTGAACATTAATCTTGGAAGAAGCATCGACTTTGCAAGGGTATCGAAGAGTTTGAGGAGCTGTGAACTCAAACAGGAGCCGTCAAAGATAATGAAGTCGGGACTTTGTATTCTTCTATGAAGTGAGTATTTATTCCTGGACACGTTGGAGAAGGATCCTTGATTACGGGTATGTAAACTGCCACTTCAAAAGCATGTGTTTATTGTCTTTTCTTGCAATATCGGGGTCTTTGTTCAGATATGGACATGAATTGATTAGAATCTTAATACCTGGGAAGGATGTAGAGTCTTCAATTGAAATAGTTGTTCTGTAATGGATTGTCTTTCTGTTCATTAATTTATAGAGTTTCAGTATTCAATCTTTACATTTACCAATGAGTCATATAAAGCAATGCAAACTGAACCAATTATGCCAATGTATGATCTTTGTTGCATTGGAATGACAATTTGTGAGTACCTTCAATACCATAACGTAATTCTATGCACCGAAAACGAATAAGCTAACGGCTGAATGTAATAGCCTGGTGAGTTTAACTGTGTATAAGGATTGAATACCCAACATCAACATTTGCAATTGGGTCAGGTGGCTGTGTATGTTGAAGTGCAAAGATTTGATTATTTTACTCTCCAAGTACAAGGATAGACCATTTCAGTTCAATAGTGCAGAAAAACATCTTGCGAAGACGAACATTGTTTCAGTTACGTTCACGAATAACATTACCAAACTCGGGTAATCGAGATTAATTCTTATTCCAAGGGGTAGGGGTTATTACAGTGGTATCAGAGCCACTATCCTACTAGCCTGAGGGTATTCAGCTATGACAATGGATAGAATGCAGAACAGAAGATTGATTCCTACCTTCCTTCCCGATTTGCCAGCAAAAGGAAAGAATTCTAGCATGGAGAAAATTTTAAAAGACCTTGCTCAATCTCAAGAAAAAATAAATCACGATTTGATTAAAACACATCAAAAGTTAAATCGTGATTTGCAGCGTCTTGCAGACTCACTCTCAAGGAAATCTAAGGAATTTGCTGTCTCATCCACACCTACAGGTACAGGAGTGCATGATTTTTTGGTACAAGAAGAGGAAACTGAAGTTACAAGGGAAGTTAGCAGAAATCTTTATGAGGAATTTGGGAAACATGCCGATGTTGTATATGAGGATACAAGGAAAGGGTTTGGTAATGATTCTAATGCGCCATCATCATCATCCAGACAAGAAGCATCACATGAGGTGAACATGTGTTCCCTTAACATGAAGTGCGCTAGCTTGAAGATGAACAATGATATGGGTAAAGGTATGGAGTCTAATAACGAGTCCTTATTGGACCACATCTTTGCCCAATCATCCGCAGTTGAAGGTTGTAATGCATCCACAAGCAAGTTGGCTGATTCTATTGTTGACAAACATTCCACACATGAGGACAAATCAGAAAAGATAGTTCATGGCAACCAATATCACTCTGATGCTCGGGAACAAAAGCCTCTTGTAGTGGAAGATTTGGAAGGACAATTTATGGTGAAGGAAGAAAAGATTGTGAAAGCGTTATCAAGGATGGATGATACTCATAAACAAATTGAAGACCTCATTGGGTCAACACAAATTGAGGACAGGCGAAAAGGGATGGTAACAAGTATGTCTCATACACATTTGCAGTCCATCAAAGAAGTGTTGGAATTCATAAAAGATGATTACTTGCAATTACTAAAAGAAAGAGATATGGCTGTCAAATTGGTGGAGGACAAAGATAGGGAGATTGTTGATCTTTGTCATCAGTTGAGTGAGGCTCATTATTCAATACACAAAGCAGGAAATCAGTTGTGTGTTACAGCCACTTTGCAAGAGCAAGAAGTTAATGCAAGTGACATGGAATGTGAAAATGTAATGAACCGAACCAATTCTGACCCAAATTTTTTCAAACTTCGAAGATGATCACAACAGCACCAAAGTACCCGTTAGGGTTAGCTCATATCAAACCAGCAACTAAAGGAAAGAGCCTCAACGCCAAGAATGTGCTTTCCGACCCAAGCTGGGTAAGAAGCTACCATATGGCGGAGTATCACTAGTAAAGAATGCAGTATTGGAAAATAACTCAATGCCAAGCATGTGCACTCCTAACCCGAGGTGGGAAAGGCGCTACCATATGGCGGAGATTCTATTAACAAAGATGCTATGCAAGTAAAATAATCTCAACGCCAAGCATGTGCATTCCTAACCCAAAGTGGGAAAGGTGCTATCATATGGCGGAGAAACAGAAAGCAAATACAATGTAGACTGAGCAAGGGCCAGTCGCATCCACAACCGTGGGAATGAAAGTGATTAAACTAAAAGTAAACTAGGCGGCAAAGCCATCCTCTTCCACTAAAGTGGGGATACAAAATGTAAAGTGCAGAAAGTAAAAGAGCTGATTAGTACTACTAATTCAGCGTTACAATATTATGAACAATCTGCAAATACAATGAGATATAGATAACCAATGATCTCCAAAAAGTTACGAAATGAACTCCAAACAAGCACAAGCTATCCAACATATGAAATATAGCAAAAAGGGACTAAAATATCAGGTCTGATATAAAATTGCAGCAATCAGAAAATTCATACCAGCAAGCCCTAGAATCACCAAAATGCTCATAACTTCATCAAAACACCTCTGAATGATGTGAAACTGAATGCAAATGAGAGCTAGGAGTTGAGTGACCAAGACCAAGCCAAGAAACTCCTCCAAATAGCAGTGATTTATTTATGCACGCTTTCCAATGCAACCTCAAAGAAGGTACAACCTCCAGAAATGTTCTACTAGCAAGATAAAATCTGAGACACTCCAAAAAATCTGAAAACTTGCAAGAAGGGGCGCCCAAGGTAGACTAAAGCATAGGGCCAATACCTAGAACCACCAAAAAATCGTGCATGGACTTATGAGCAGATTTCTATTTCAGCAAAACCCTAACCAGCAAATGCAAAACTGACAAATCTCTAAAATCTTCAACCTTGATGCTCTGTCTGCTAGTCTGGATGAGAAGCAGTCTCTAAAAACTCAGCTAGGTGCTATCTTTCAAGCACGAAACCAAGAGAAAAAATTAGGAGGTACGCATTCCTCGAAGTAAGCTCTGAAAGCATTTTAGCAGCATAACAATATGATAAGCAACAATAGATAATCCAATTGAAGGCCAAGTCTCTTATTTATAACTTTTCTATCTCCAAATTCAAATCTTCTTTTCCCTCCAATTAGGGTGCCTAAATGAAATTCACTTTTCACCTTTTCTCCAAATTTCATTTGCATTTCATTTCCAACCCATATGTGGAAATATAATTTAATAAAATGCAAATATATCACCAAAAGGCGTCCAAGATAGACTTAAGTGAAATATTCTATAACTTGCAAATATTTCACTAAAAGATTTAAGTGAAATATTTAATTAAACTCAAATGTCTCCAAGCTAGGCGTCCCCTTTTTCCTTAGCACATATTTCACTTAAATATTAATTCATCAAATAAGGCCTCCAAAATGTTTAATTAATAAACATTATAAAAATCACTTATCTCTCCAAATCGTCCTCCATGCCTTAGCCAAATATTTTTCACTTAAAACATTATTTTTCATCAATTATCAAACTTGCCAAAATAATCACCTCAAATGCTGGAGACCACTGCTCAAGCTGACCTGCCAGAAATAGCCATTGCACTGAACTGTTGAACTGCTGCTAAAAATAGCACTGCCAGAAATAGTACTTACTAAAAATAGCATACTGCTAAAAATAGTAAGTTGTTCCAAACTCATTTTCTCCACATTTTGAGTAGCCGTCGCAACTTACTAAAAATAGTAAGTCCGGAAAAGTCGTCTGATTCAGTTGCATGTCACACCATCGCGAAGCTCTCTGAAAACCCAGAAGGAATCCAGAAGCCAAACTGGAAAACTCCAACATGCAAGCCTCCAAAAAGCAGCCGAGAACGCAAGTCAATATCCTGTCATGCATGTTACCTCATTGCGAAGCTCCCCAAAAACCCAGAAAGCTTCACCAGACATGCGTTAGAAACTCTCGCATGCAAGACCTCAAAACCTCCTCTGAAAGTGGAAACCCTAATTTTCATTTCTGCTTTAGCCTATGAGTTTCCGAAAATAGGCTAAATCCAAACAAAGAGTGTAGGGCTAAATTGGGGACATTACAGTCTGCCCTTCCCAAAATTGCTTGTTCTCGAGCAATGCCACCACAACTCTAGAAGAACTCAAACTGATCCATACCAAAACAAGTACAATCCCAGGGTCCCATGTCCGTCTGAAGAAGGACCCACCATGTCGATGCTGCGCTACTCTGATCACAACAGTGAAACCATCGTACCAATGCTGCACTAACCTCCCTTGTAACTCCAAAATATTACCATCCATGATTCTCAAACTGAAAAATCTTAAAGAATTGAGATCAGTATCATGCAACGTCTCATGTCCAAGATGCCTAGAGTCAACAATATCAACCATACCACTGTCTATCACAATCCTAGGCAAGAAGAAAGATAGGCTACTCAACTCAAAATCAAACTCCTCGGCATACCTCCATATGGTAACAAAGGGAGCCATGACTACAAATGTGACATCTTCGAATCTTCTTGCAAAGAGGAAAGCAATTCTTTGCAAGAACTCAACAAACTCATACTCATGTCTCCTCATGGAGCTACTATGCCTCATCTGAATTATATTGATACTACCATGAGGACTATAGAAAACTCCCATAATTCCAACCCTATGAGTCTCAGAATGATGAATCAAGGCATGGGGTAGCTCGCTGTCCTGAACCAATAAGGAAAGTAAACTATCAAAGTTTACATCACAAACCTCCAAAGTGGCTGGAAAACACGCTAGAGCCCTCTCCATCTGAAAACTACCACTTCTTTGACCGGTAGTGCTGATCCAACTCTCCTGAATGAGGGACACTCTCCGTGTAAGGTGGCTGCCCTACCTCCAATCAGGAAGCTCAAGTCTCCAAATCTGATTTTGCCTTAGCCAAGGATCACTCTCAAGAGCCACCAACCTTTCATCTCTCCAATCCAAACTCAAAATTTCTCTCCAATCCATTTGTTCATGAACAAATGGGGCCATCAAGTGGTTGGTGAAGAGAAGGACAACACCCAAAGGTCTAAAAATTTGATCACTAACCCACCAAAGATTCCTCTTTCCACAAGCCATAAACTCCATCAACCCAAGTTGAGAATCCCAAGCATGGATACCCAACCGAAAGTGATTTTCAACACACTGAAAAGAGAATTCAACACAACCCCAAGTGCTGGTCAAAACCAAGTGCATACTCATAAAATAGGCATTCCCTCTGATGAACCTCTGAAACCAATCCATGAAAGCTTCAACAACACTGGAACACGAAACATAAGATGACTTCAAATCCAACTCCCAAAATAGACTAGCATCACTCAACCCAAGGAATGGATTGAGAAGAGTGCAAACACCATGTTCTGGTTCTTCTTCCATCACAAAAAGAGGATTATCATAAGTTTCCTCAACACCCACTTCAAAAAGAGGATTGTTAAAAACTTGAAAGGCATTCCTTTCATCTTGCTGCTCCAAATCAGCACATGCAACTTCTGATTTTCTTGAGACACTTTCAAGATCAAACTCCTCTTGAAGACTATCAAGCTCTCCAATCACTTGCTTGATTTCTTCAGCTCTTTGTGCACCCTCTTGCTCCTTGAAAAGTTTGAAGTTAACAAATTGGTCTTCAACCTCCGTTAGAGCCAACTGAGTTTCTTTCAACATGTCCTTTGTTGATTCGAGCTCCAAAGTGAGCTCATCAATCATACTCTCCTTTGCTTGGAAAACACCAATGGTCTTCTTTGCAACTTCAATGGTGTGATCACGATCTTCAATCAAGTGTAAGTACTCCGATTTCAATGTCTCCAAGGAGTCTTTGACATGTTGCAAATTAGGGAGAGTAACTTCATCCTTAATCCCTTTCAGTCTCTCATAAAATTGAACCTTCCAATAGAGATCTTTAACCAAGCTATGTGTGTAATCAAACATGGATAGAGCTTGCATTTCCTTGTCAATGGACACCTTGAATTGTCTTTCCCACTCATAAGAATGTGAAGATGGTGAATTGCTGATAGGCTGCAACTGAAAATCAGAACCTTGCCCCTTGTCTCTGCTGCCCTCAATGCTGCTCCAACATCCTTGTACTTTACCACCAACATGCGGATGATGCTCAATGCCATGGAGATTATCATTTTCCATGATTTCTTCGACTCTCTTTTTGCAATCAGCGTCTTGAATGGAAAAACCAGACTTGTGTTTGTAAACCTCTTTAACTCTTTCCTCTTCAAGAGCCATATGGTCTTCTAGCTCTTCTTCATCACCGTCTCCTTGGTCAAACATTATGGCAGCATCCAACTTGATCAATGGATCATAATTGTCTGTTGTTCGGAAAGTTTCTATAGCAACATACTCTTCTTTAGTGGTTGCAACCACTTCAAAGAGATCATTATGGAGCTTCGTTGAACAATCTTCTTCTTCAAAGACACCTCCTCCAAAAACCACCTCACCACTTCCAATGCAATCTGATTTTTGATCTTCATCTGGATCAAAGGGAAATTCATCCCACAAAGGTTCTTTATCATACCTTGGTGCCAACCAACCCGGATCCCAAATGGTAAAAGGCTGATTGTTTTGATCAAAAGAAAAGTACTCTTCATGCTTCTCTTGGAGTGTTGAGTCTTTGAATCGGTCACCATGTAACTCACTTGAACTGATTTCTTCGTAAGTCCCTCTCTCCAAGGGCTTAGTTTGATGACCAAACCCAAGTTCACCCTTGTCACAAACGTCATAGTGAAGCTGAGAATCTTCAATGTTAGATGTTTTGAAAACTTCATCGTCCCTATCTTCTTCGGGACCTTCATGGGAAAGTATGTCACCAATTTCTTCATGTGGAACTTCTTGGGAAGTTGGGTCAGCAACAAGAAGAAAATCCTTCTTCATCAAATCTTCAAAATCAGTATGCATGAACTCATGGGATTTGCCTCCAATATCACTAATATGTCCATCTTCCTTTTCTTCAACGAACTCATCCCAAACAATAGTCCTACCAACATCTTCCATGAAGTCATTTCTCTCAAGACCTTCATTGGATGAATCCTCATTGGGACTCAAGACTGTTGTTATGTTCTTTTCACCAAGCTGATCTTCATTACTTCCTATTACATGCAAGTCAAAGGAAGTATTATGGGGCTCTACCCTTAACTCTTCACTCGCCAAGGTATCTTCATCAAGCTCACGTTCATTTTGATGTGATATGTGCACCTTGTTTGTGCCATCTTCAATGCTAGATGACTGATTTTTCTCTTCAACTTGCATATTTGTGGGCTGCAATTCACAAATAGGCACTTCATCTTCTTCCTTCTTTGATTCTTCAACCAAAGCTTGTTGTGCTTCCCTTTTTATCATTTTCCTAATGTGGTCCACCATCTCCGACTTTTCGGGCTTCAGTAACGCCACACAATTCAAATGGGAATCAAATGAAACATTGTACCTATAATCATCTGGCATGTTTTGATATTGCTCACGGAGTTTGGCAGCCTCATGTTCACATTGTCTTTTATACTGTTTGGCATATTCAATGAAATCCCTTACGGCATCACTAACCTTTCCTTCCTCAGATACCATAGTTGAATCTGACTTCTCACGGTCCCTGGACCTTAGAAAACGCAACATCTTTGAAACTTTTGAAAGTTGATACTGAACTCAGCTCTGACCTTTGATGTAGAATCTGTTTTCTCTGTCAAGTGAACTTTGTTGGGCACAGGATGGCAGGATCTTGGCTCTGATACCACTGTAATGAACCGAACCAATTCTGACCCAAATTTTTTCAAACTTCGAAGATGATCACAATAGCACCAAAGTACCCGTTAGGGTTAGCTCAAATCAAACAAGCAACTGAAGGAAAGAGCCTCAATGCCAAGAATGTGCTTTCCGACCCAAGCTGGGTAAGAAGCTACCATATGGCGGAGTATCACTAGTAAA
>VDFB02321747.1:0-29360 GCA_007258455.2 Sequoia sempervirens
AGGATTTATAAAAGGTTGATTTATATTTGACAACCTCATGCTGGATTGGAAGACTGTAGAATAGGCCCACAATCATGCCAAAATGCTTTAGTAGTCAAGCTAGATTTTGATAAAGCATATGATAGAATTTGATGGCGCTTCATTCTTAAAATGTTGCAATGGTCAGGATTTGGTCCAATGATCCAAATCATGTTCAAATTTATTTAAAGATGCAAATGCACACCTTGTAATTAATAAATCTATTTCAACCTCCTTTGAGCTACAACGTTCTATAAGGCAAGGGTTCCTTTTATCTCCTTATATGTTCTTACTGCCAATAGTCTAGGACATCTTCAAAAGGCTAATTAGATGGAGCTTATTAGTGGTATATCCATTCATCAAGATAAGGTGGTTATTAGCGCCCACTTTGTTGATGATAGCATGTTGTTTTTTCAAAATTCTGAAAATGAACTAAACAACACTTTGGACATTTCAAATATGTATTATGTTGTTTCTAGTTCCCAATATTTTCATAATAACATTGAATTTTTGATGTATCGAAATTGTCCTATTCCTCATTGGATTCCTAAAGAGTGGAAGCTTATTAAATATGAGGAGATAACAAGATATATGGGCATTCCTTCTAGTTTAGGAGTCTCCGTTTTAGAAATGTAGGGATGGTTTTTAAACAGATTATAAAATAAATTGTTTAATTGGGATAATAATTTTTTATCTTTAGCAGGAAAGATCCAAGTTCCTAACAAAATTCTAATTGCTACGCATGTATACTATTCATCTTGTCGGATGCCTTCCAAGCCCTTAAGGATATGAAGAATTAAACAAAATAATTTGAAAATTTATTTGTTCTAAATGGGATGGCAATGTAGGTTTTATTGCATCTCCTTGGTCCCATTGCATTCAACCAAGAACTAATGGAGGCCTTCGACTCATAGACCTCAAAACTCAAGGACTTTTCCTTGTTGCAAAATGGATTGTTAGGTCTGCTAATGGAGATGAACCATAGAAGATATTAGTCATCATCGAATCATGGAAGCTTTTGTCAAAAACAAGTGGAAACCAATCCACTAGTTGGATAAGATATTAATCTCTCCCTTCTTTAAAATCAAAAGCTTCCTTTCCTCTTCAATCTATTTGAAAAGCCTAGCAACAAGTTTTTCATTTTTTAAAATGGAACAATTCTTCTCTGTAACATGGTTTTAGTTTTTCCTCAACTTCAATCTGGTGGAATAGACTTATTAATTATCATAATCAGCCACTTGCTATCAGCTTCCCAAGACATGCTTATTATTTGTTTAAAAAGGGAATATTCATAAACTCAAAGATATTTGGGATTTTAACACATTTGATTGGGCCTCTTGGTAGTATCTCAAAGAGCATTATATGTTTAGTGATAAATATTAAAAAAATCATTCTTGTCCAATCCTTAGTCCCTCTTGACCTCTCTATGAAGCTTTGCACTCCAAGGGAAAGTAATTTTTCAAAGATTGGAAATGGTTGTCATTCAATCTGTTCAATTATTTTCTTTTGAAGAAAGTTTATTTTCATATCCTTCTTGGTTGGCCTCTTACTCCTCGTCTTAATCAAACATGGAAATGCAGATTGAGTTCCAAATTTTGGATCAAAATGAGTTCTCAAATATGGAAATCAAAAGTTTATTTTGGTACGAAAGTGCTAGCTTGGGAAATTTTACATTGCAAGCTACCTGTCGGGGCTAGATTGAAATGTATGATAGTTCAACCAACCAGATGCCCTTATTACCTGTGTTGAGAATATAAAACATATATTTTGGGACTACACATCTATTAAGGAACAATGGTTAGTTGTTTTTAAAAAATTCCTTGCTATTTTCTATCATGAGTTAAATTGGAAAGAAGCTATCTTTGGTTTTGGTATACATAACAATGTTGTTGATTCTACTAGACAAGTTATACTAAAATGCATATGGAAAATTAGATGTTTAACAATACTTTCTAAGACCTATTATCAAACAACTAAAACTTTAAGGCTTTATTATAACCTTTTTTTTCAAGTGGCTTTTTTGTTGTTGCAGCTCCAAGTCTTCTGCAAGAACAATTCAAAAATCATGGTTCAACTTCAACAAATTAAAGAGCAAGTCTTACAA
This sequence comes from Sequoia sempervirens, assembly GCA_007258455.2. Classification (NCBI taxonomy): domain Eukaryota; kingdom Viridiplantae; phylum Streptophyta; class Pinopsida; order Cupressales; family Cupressaceae; genus Sequoia; species Sequoia sempervirens. The sequence continues at coordinate 2,123 of VDFB02321747.1, forward strand.
TTCCAAGCTACAAACAAGTTTTGTCAAACAAAAATTGTATAGTATATGAAATGATTGCTTCTTCTAGCCTTCTTATGGTTGTCTTGTACTTTTGGTCTGTTAATGTTTGTGTCTTTCAACTACTTGTTGATAGCTCTTATTCTTTGTAAAATTGTTTTGATTCAATATAAAAATATATATTCCTAAAAAATCTCAACACCCTCTAAATTTTTTTTGAAAAACCCCCTCCATGAAACCCATCCTCATTCTATTTTTCATATCAGTTGTTCATTCTCTTCTTAAACATATTACCAAATGTAACATCCCCACTGATGAGCTCGCTCCATGCCTTTAAGAGCTTGTTTCAAACCACAATGACCTTTTCATTATTAGGGCTGACAAGGGCAGTGCTACCTACTATCATTTTGAACAATTGGGACTGTATCTCCAAGATGCACAATCTTCTTTTCGAAGATAGCAGCTACAAAATCCAATCTCACTATCCTATCTCCTAAAATTATGAAAAAAATCTCTATTTCCTTATCCTCCGATGACGCCCTGCATTTATGGTGTCCCAAATAGTAGCAAACCATCTACTATTTTTGAAGGCTTTATAACTCTCCATGCCATATCTTATTATTTAGTCTTTCATGGCATTTACTGGGGAAGAAGGTGCGCTAGTGATGAAACTGAATGGTTGCTGAACATGATTTAATTGACCAGTGATTTAATCGCAGAATAACTACATGCGCACTAAGGAATTTGTAGAGTGTACAGGTAAGAGGAAATTTCACACGGCACACATTAAATCCAAGAGAAATCGGGCTTTCAATGCTGAACAATGCAGGCACACATTGGATACGTTAATGGATGGGTAAAACTCCAAAGGAAGAGGAAGGGTTGTTCGAGATCATCTGCAAACATTCATAAACGTGACCTCGAGGCAAAGAAATGTCAACGTGAGAATGTAAAAAGGTGCGCCTCTTCCAAACTGTTACGGCCGCTATTAAACAGGATAGTCTTGTGGACGGGAGACTTCCCCACTTTAGAAAATGGGAATAAAATAAGAAAAAAGCAGGTCTATGCAACATTTCCAAGCAAACAAGCTCACCAAAATGGTCTGGAAGTTTGTATAAACTGTAATACTCAAACAGGTCTAGATTTTCAAATGCTACAAGGCAATAAAAGTCACTGCACAATTACTCCAGTTTATCACATCCCAATAAATCTAAGGTTTCTAAAGAACCAAATTTCCCAAAACTTAGAGGCGGGCTTGACAAACACTTACAATTCTTCAAAGATAATGTTGTCAATCCTATGAGGCAATGGAAGTCATTACACAGCTCTTGTAAACTTTCACATTGGTTTAAAAATAAATATTGCAGGCAAGTAATCTCCTCGAATCTGCTGGAAAGCATCTTCAAACTAGAACAATTAATTAATGAAATACTTACAAGCATTCTATGTTTGCAAATTTCTTCTGGTAGTTCACTTGAACATCCACTAAAATCAAATCTGGATCCCCACACAAATATCAAGCTATGAAGACTAGGGGGGCGACATTAGGACTTCTAGATTCTTGTATTCTTAAAGAACTGAAAGACGTTGAGTTTCGCAATTCAGCCCGGAGGTAACACAGACCGCAGGATAACTCTATATTCAATCATTGTAATGTGGTAAGCTTTCTAAAATCATACAGGAGGTCTTGGGAAGTGTAGCAATCTGACAAGTCAAGCTTAGTATCAGCGGCCAACTCCCCAAATTTAGCTGGTAACTGCTTCAGATACACACACACGCTCGAATCCAACTCCTATAAAGATCGAAGCTTAACAAGAGAGAATTCTTTTAGATCTTAACACCTGCAGAGTTTTAATCTTGGTATTATATAAATTTAGAAAACATTCAAAATTCCATCAGTATTGCATCCATACAAATCCAGCTGGTTTAATGAATGAAGATGCACAACTTCAGCAATTTCATGCACGCGGCTACTATTCCATGTCTCAAACTTGAGCTCATTTAAATTTAAAAAATTATGCTGCAACGACAATTAGTAAGATTAATTCACAACTCTTATCATACTTCTTTTCATATCACAAATACTAAACATTGATCTAAAAATTGGGAAACTTTAATGAAATTGGAACATATCAGAATTTGTTTAAGGAAAAATAAGACTGTTTAGAAATTTTTGAAGATTGGAAGTTAGAAAAAGTAAGATTATGTCCAATCTTTTACAAAGTTGTTTAGAAAATAGAACCCTCCAGATTTTAAAATAAACAATAAGATTGTACAAAATAAAATATTTCATATTTTGGATTATTCTAGATGTTTTAGACAAAATATAAATGACTATTTATTGCATAAAGCACTAATATATAATGTATTGGATTATACAAAATAAAAGTTCGAGTACTCTTTCAACTATATACCCTGTTTTATGCTCTGTTTTGCCATTTGTTGCTTGCTGTTTTTTTTACTGCTCTGTTGATTTTGGGCCTTTTTACGGAATTGAGGAGGAAAAATAAATCATTATTATGGGGAAATCGTTGACCACTTGCCGTGACGGAGTGAAATGATATCCTTCAGGTATCTCAAATGTGTGAGGTTGAATTGAATATATTGGTAAATTGGTTACACTACTCTCAACATGAAGAAACCTTAGCCTGTCAAATTGTTTGCAGCATTTCCCTTTCACAGTTGTCAAGTTCCGCATATAAAATGCTCGTACAGACAAGCTCATGGCATCTAACTCTTCTCCTGATATGAGGAAAGGGTTATTGATATCTGTCATCCAAATTCCTATTACTTGAGAAACAAACTGTTGAAATTCACTGTCAAGCTAATTTAACAGAAAATGTTTACAGGCGATCAAACAATGTAGTTGTATTTCATTAAGTGGTTAGATTATTTAAACAAAGAACAAAAGAAACTAACATCTTTCTAATCTTTTCCATTCAGATAGTTAATGGTACATACAGATACTCTCTCTATTTGTTTTGTTTCAGTTTTCATTAAAATGTACACATAGGTACCTCTTCATTTTTTAAGGACACAAAAAATCTTCTACACTTGTAATTGGCTTCATTTTGAATTATCACAGCTAGCTGCTACAATAAGATCATGAATTTTTATCCCCTTATTTTTCTTTTGATAAGAGCTCCTTCTGGAAGGTATTCCATTTCTTTGTCTTTTACAACCCATGTAACTTTCTCCCACTTCTGTTAATAGAAAAACGAGCATATGTCAAAGAATGCCTCCTTGGCACTTGGTTTAAGCCTTAAGGAAATTAGAACCCTTGGCTCATCAAAACTGTACTTCTCACTGCCACCAAAATCATCTCCACATTGCAGCCATCCGAGTATTCATTCATATACTTCAACTTTGTTCTTCTGTTGATGAAGATAAGCTCTGATAACTTCCAAAAATAGAGGACTGCAGTTGCACTTCTCCAGATAAGCTCTGCTGACTTTTAAACATAGAGGACAGCAATTGCATTTTTCCATTATCTCTCTAGCCTGACGTTTTTCCAGCAATATGCAGGCCTTTTCTCTTTTTCTACTTATTTTTCTGCATAAGACTTTAAGGGCTGCATCAACAGAAACATGTCTCATGTGATAGAGTTTACAAGGTTCAATTCCACAATTTTCAACCATTCATGAGACATTTGTTTCTCTGACTGTTAAAAACCACTGGAGTTTCTTTGCACTTGTGACATCCTCAAGTATAAGGATTTCCAATGGTTATGGAAACAAAAAGTTCTCAGTATATAGGAAGATGGATTCTTTTTGTACCATGTCTTTCAGGCTCTGGCGCCCATTTTCAAAATCTCATACAGTTTGTTTGATGGCAATCCAATCCTGCAAAATCAAGGACTGGAGATCTTCAACTTTCGGATTTTTTTCTGGGTTTTGAATGATAGTAACTTTAGAATGTTTCCACCCTTGAAATTTGTCTTTGAAAGAGGGATAAACTGCATCACCCAATGTAATCTTCCCAGATCCCCCAATTCCATTTACAATCACTGCTGCTGTTGTGCTATCATTCTCCCATTCGAACTGTTGAATGATTTCTCCAATTTTCTCTTTTATTCCAACTGCTAGTTATACAAACATGTGAAATGTAACAATATGTCAATGTAGCGCCTATGATACTTAACAAAAGAGCAGCTCAACAACAACTGACTAATGATATTTCACCTGCATCATGGTGCAGGGTTGGAAGAGGTTGGTGACTAACTACCAGATTGCTTCGAATGCCTTCCAAAGCAAAGGTGTTTAATTGTAAATTAAGAATCTTACACATGTCATATATATTCCTGCTATGTTGTTGAAGATCCTGTCCATCCGTTGAGGATTTGAACACCCTTTACATAATCCGATTAAAATTTGTTAAACTAAGTGAAAAGAAAGTACACTCTGATGTAAAGAAACGATGTTGAAAATGAACAAAAATACAGGATATCTTTGATTTGATAATCTTAAGTTAAAATAAAGATTGTCTTTCAAGCTAATCTTCATATCTGAGAACCCAAAATAGCGTGCTGTGAAACCCTAAAAAACCATTGTGAATATCAAATAATCCAGAATAAATGTTTACACAAAAAAAAAACAATCTATTGAAAGATATGATGGTTATGTACCTTTTAAATCGTTTCTTTTTCTTTTGGGAATAATATAAGATGGCTCCGTTAACAATTAAACTTATAGATTCGTTCCATTTAGTGTGCAACTCCATCTTTAAGCTAGGAAGGCGCTGAAGCTGGAGGATTACCTCCACCAAATCATTCATAGACTTGAAGAAGTCTGAAACACTCCATCTTGTTATTTTGAATGGCGACCACAATTTTTAAAACTGCGGCCAGTATTCAAAACCCTACTGCAGCCTAGTGAATGTTTCCAATACCTTTCAACACTGCAATGCTTGTCTGGTTTTTCTCTACAGAGCATTCCGTCTTCGAAATTAATCAACAACTAAATTTAAACCAAACAATAAACAACGAATAGAAAAAAACCCACATAAATTATATCCACACCAAACAAGGTACGAAATTTCCCCTTTACGATTTTATAGAAAAAAAAAAAAATCACTCCAAAAATTGACAACAGCAGAAAAAATTTAAAATGTTGAATCTAGAGGTTTATATTTATATACTGCCAAGTATGTACCTGGGTAGCAATTAGTTCGACATTTTTTGACGCTTTTTCTGCCAAATCAGATGCATCCGATACAGAGGCGAGATTGGCTTGCACAGAAGCCTATTTCTCCCGATTGAGACTTCTTTTTATCTGCAAAATATATACATCAATGTCGTTCTTTAATAGCAGAATATGGAACATTAGATGAAGATAAAAAAGATAGGGTTTGTACCAGCAGATTGTTGTAATGAACAAGAAGAGTATCGATTTGGCGAACTCTAGTTGAAGATCAAAGTCTGTCTTGTCTGCCTTTGTATTCAAAATTCCATCAGTGAGCTGGGAAAGTGTGAGAGGTCGAAGACGAGATGGTGTGGCAGACAAATTAAACAAATGAAAGAAAATGCAGGAGCTAAAATGAATGTGCCTGTGATTGGAGATAAAATAAACCTTCAAAACACAGAAAACGACGAGTAAATGCAAGGTTCCTCTTTGAACATTTCTTTATAAAGATTGATGCCAAAGACAAGCCCAAGCAGTGCAATTGTTCGGTTTCTTCAACGCACATTCCAGAAAAGCCATTGTGTCACATCACTCCTCGCTGTAATCTTTAAAAAGAACTTGAAAGCGGGCCTATTGAGCATCGCCAGGAAAGCACGCCTTAGTTGCAGTGCTGTAAAGTCTACAGAGACTTTTCCAGAGGTCCCATCGAGAAAAAGAAAGCTATGGTAAGTTTGGTGGACATTGTTTCGCATCGACTAGTGGTGGGTCCCCAGGCGTGGATTTTCAAGTCAATCATGTTATTTTATTCTGTTTAGCATTAAATATCATTTTAAGGTACCTGTTACTTTTATTTTAGTGTCATTCATATTTATTTTTAATTGGAAAAATGCATATATTGATAATAAAAAAGAATCTACAGAGATGGAAAAAAACACTAAAAATAGTTCAACAGTAAATTAGCATGAAGCAGTTCAGGGGCTAAATAGCTGATCAAATAACTGCAAGTTGCAAATTACAACACGATGGATATCATGTTTTTCCAAGAGTATAAAGAACTTGTTCCTCCTTAACAATTTACATAGATGTGAGCAGATATTTATGGCGGTTCTTAGCAATAGCTGTCAACGGGGATTGCAGTTGAATTATTTGTTTTTTGAGTTCTGAATTGTAATTGAGTTTTTATTTCAAGGCTCTAACAAGCGTTGACTGTTGCAAGATAATGTTAGAAAATAAACCGTGCATAATTACTTTAATAGGTTGGAAGGTATTAGAAAAAATTGTTTTACATTGAAGCTTCCAAATATACAATAGGATACATTAACGAAAAGATTATGAAACCATATTTTGTGAACAATGTAGCCTTAACAGTGCTGATTTCCATCTTAATTTTCTATTAAATATACTAGGGATAAAGTTCAAAGTTGTTTGCCAAATTTCCTAGGCATACTTGCACATCCAAAAAGCATGTTTAATTCTAACTTGTGACGGGAAGGACATATGGAGGAGTGGGTAGGGAGAAAGGTGAGGCGTTCTCCCATAGCAATTTTATAATCGATAATCTTCCATGTTAGAAATTGTGTTTTAGCTTCAGCTTTGGATTTCCAAACAGTGAGGCTCAAATTGAACCACTTGGATTCAGACCAATTCACTCTCTATTTAAAATTTAAACTTGGTTGCATTTGGATTGGTGGAAGAAGCTTATTGTAGATTAACTTCATAGTGAAGTTTTATATATTAAAACCTAAAATCCACCTCCAATCTTTAAAAAATTGCATGAAATTGAAGTACAAAGTTTCAATTAAGATCTACAAGGACATCATGCACCTTGTGGATGTCGTTGATTAGAGCATTAGACAAATTGAAATCATGTTTGAGTTGCACTTGTCATTTTTCCAAGTTGATGATGAGAACTCCCAAATGTCCCTAAATTTGGTGATGTCTTTTTGAATAAGATCTTTCTATGCAAATGAGGATTAATAGAAAGAGGTTGCTCATGTACACAAATCAATCTATTCCACCAAATAGATGAAGTAGAGAAGCTCATCCCATGACTAAGGTCTTGTCCTTTCCATTCAAGAAGAGGAGACATTTTTTGCCACGCTCTTCATATGCTTAAAAATTGTCTAGAGCCTTGATTTTATCTTTCCACCCAACATCTTTCCAAGAATTATTAGCTTTAGTTGTAGCTATTATATGTCTAATAAGATACTTCCATGGGGTTGCTCCATGAAAAGATCTAGTAATCCATTTGGTTATGAGGCAAATCCCTTGTGTAAGGGGATCAATCGCTCCTAAACCTCCTTTATTTTTTGGTTGAATACAATACAACCATGAAGCAACTAAATTGCCTTTTTATTATTCTATTTTCCCCAAAGAAACCCTATAATTAATTGAGTTACTTGGTTGTAGCTTCTTTTTGAACCTAAAGCCAACATGATGAAATATATTTAACATGCTTGGCTATGAGGATTTTATTTGCAATTTGAATACGTCCAGTCATAGAGAGAAATTTATTTGACCATAGTTCAATCTTTCTTTTTAATTTGTGTATGAACCATTTCCACATTTTAGATAATGAAAATCCTATCCTAAAGGGGATGCCAAGGTATCTTGAAATAACACCATGGCTATTGAATTTCCATTGTGGGGGTATTCAAGGTGGTGGTTGATCAGATGAAGTTATCCAAAATTTGGTTTTGTTAAGAGATAGTTGGGAGGCAATAGTTGAACAAAATAGATTCAAGACTTTGAGGGTGTTGCTAAGCTCTTCATGGGAGTTTTGAATGAATAATAAGCTATCATCAGTAAAATGAGAATTAAGAGAAAATTCATCACTTGGTAAAGAAATACCATGGATGAGGTTCTACTTTTGTGCATGAATTAAAAGGTATCCAAGAGCAACAACAGTGAGGACATAGAGGAAAGGAACTAAAGGGTAGCCTTGCCTTACCAATATTTGGAGAGGAAATGTTTGAGAGATTGACCCATTAATAGCTAAGCAAGCATTAGAATCAACAAAGAGGAGTGGGTGATGAGCTTGGAACCAAAGCCTAACCATTTAAGCATTTTTAATATGAACTGCCATCATAAGCTTTGTCAAAATCCAATTTGATGAAGAGGCAATTTTGTCCAATTTGTTGAGTTCATTCCATACTTTCCCAGGCTAGCACCAAGTTATCAAGTATGAGTCTTCCTCCAATAAAACGAGTTTTCTTAGGCCTTACAATTTTTTGCACTGTATGTTTAATTATTTTAGCAATAGCTTTGGCTATAATCTTGTAGGTTGTGTTAAGAAGAGTAATCAGTTTCCACCCTGAAATGTTGTTCTCATTTTTTCCTTTAGTAATTAATTTAATCAACCCTTAATGAATAGAGGAACCCAAGGATCCTTGTGATAAGGCTTCTATATAGACCTCATATGAGTCTTCCCTAATGAATGGACACATTGTTTTATAAAATTCTATAGGTAAGCCATCAATACTAAAACCTTTTAAGTCAACCATATGTTTCAAAGCAACATCAAACTCTTCAAGGGTGAACAAATGATCTAAGTAGGTTTGTTGTTCAAGATCAATCTTATTGGGAATACAATTTCCAACCATATTTTCAATAACGTCTTGAATTTGATCACCTTCAGTGGGATCCATAAACAACTATTGATAGTGCTGAAAAAAGATAGATTTGATATCATCTAGATTGTCATGTTTGTGTCCCTCTTGATCATATATAAACATTATTCTTTCTTGAGAATGTTTGTGTTTGAGATAACTAAAAACAACCTTTGTTCCTTTGTCTCCTTATTTCATCTAATGAATCCTTTGATGAGGGCACAGCGAGACTTAGAAAATAACCCACAAACAAGAGAATAATTTTATTATTCAGAAAATGGAGCTTCTTACATGCGAGGATCTCAAATCCCCAAGTTCTACAACACATGCAAGTTACAGAAAGCTACAGAATAACCCTTTCGCAATATGCGAGCTTGTCCCCAAAAAAGTTACCCAAAAATTAGAAACCCGCCCATAAATAGAGCTCCTCTTTAGTTTGGAGCCAAAACAACATTCAAATTTGAGTTTAGGCGGTTTGGCGCCGAAAAATTACAACTTGAAGTTCAAATTTCAAAAGAACATTTGCAATTGTATCTTCTAGAAAGTGCGCCAACTTCCCTGGCCATAACTTTTGATCCGACTCTGATTCATGAAGCCGTTTGAACCGTTGAAAGGTCTCGTCAATAACACATCTAAAATCCGCTATGCCAATTTTGGCAAGTTTCGGCTGTTCCGAACTCTAAGTGCCTCAAATCTAACCTTAAGATTTTCGTGCAACTGGGAAACTAAAACTGCAATATCTTTCAACCTGTGAATAGAAAATAAAACTGTGAAATTGAGAATTTCATTATGATGAAAAGGGTATCCAAAAATGTAAAACATCTAAAACCAAGAAACTTGAAATTTAACTATTTTTGGGTGATGCAAGATTGCCCTTACACCATTGATGCTCCCCGTGATCAATCCTAGCCCTAAGTTGAGCTCAGCCTCAATAAAATTCAAATCTTCTAAGTTTTGTTTCAACAACAGCCATAGCATGTTGAAGAGAGATGTTAGTTAGTGTTGAATTTAAAAGAATTTTGCTTTTTTTGAATTGGAATCTTAATGTTTTTTCAATTCTAGATCTTTCTCTAGTCAGTCTTTTCCCATAAGATCTTAGGAAGGTGGTGCAATGGATAATAGTGTAAGATTTGGCTATGGGGATAGCCATCTAAGATCTAAAGGCCTATGGAAAGCACAAAATACTCAGAAGATCAATATAACAAGAATAGATTGTATTCATGTCAATGAATGCAAAAAGAGTCAATGTACAAATGTAGTAGAGACCACTTCGTTATATAGCCAAGGTGAGATGCAAAATGTCATAGGATTATGACAAGTGTCTTAATCATATCACATGAGACAACTTGACACAACTACCTAGGTCACATGTGTTATTTGTCAAGAGATAAGATAACAACTAATGACAACTAACACCTTCTAGAAAGAATCTTACAACCTAAGTAAACTTAACATGTGAATATGTCCCCTAAGTCCCTAGTAAGTGAAATAACTAGGTACAAGACATGTATTCACACCAACACCCCCCCTCAAGTGCAACTTAGGGGGAAGATTATTATGCAAATGACTCAAAAATAGGTCCCGGCTACTAGGCCATGTTAGGTACCCATGTACAAATGCAATGCAATCCCTCACAAATGGGGAAAGGGAGAAAACCCAGTGGAAAAAAACTCCTTCCAAAAGAGAGAAACAAACAAGAAACGACACTAAAAAATGAGAAGGAAAAAACCTCAAGTGAGGGAAAAGTCCCCCCAAAAGAAACATCTCGCACCCCCAAGAGAGCTCACAAATGGTGATATGTACTCTTAGTGAAGGGTTTGGAGAAGATATCTACAACCTACTCTGCTATAGGACAATACTACAAATCAATGACCTACTCCTGTATCAGCTCCCGAATGTAGTGCATATGAATCTCAATGTGTTTGGTCCTCTGATGGTGAACCGGATTCTTCAAGATCTAGATGGCACTCTGATTGTCACAATGAATGACTGAAGGACATAGAATAGTGAAGCAAAACTCAATGAGAATATTTTCAAGCCAAATAGCCTCAGTAGCGGCATTAACAACCCCTCAATACTCAGCCTCAGTCAAAGAAAGAGCAATAGCATGTTTTTTCTTACTTTGCCAACAAATGGGGCCAAAACCAAGATGAAAGTTGTAGCCAGAAGTGGACTTACGACCATCAAGTTTTTTAGCCCAATCAGAATCTGTATATCCCACCAAGGTAAGTCCTGTACCTATTGCATAGTGAATCCCATGATGATGTGTAACCTATATGTAATGCAAGATGTGTTTGGTTGCTTTCCAATGAAGCTCATGCGGTTCCTACATAAAGCGTGAAACCATTCCAACTACAAAGGAGATATCAAGGCATGTGTGAGTCAAGTATATGAACTCCCAAAAAGTTGACGATACAAAGTGGCATCAAAAAGTGGAGTAGAACACTTAGCCTCAAGCTTGACTCCTGAAAGAAAGCGAGTCAGAGTAGGCTTACAATCAGCCATGTGAAACCAAGCTAGAAGATCAAGAGCATACTTGGGCTAAGAAAGAGAGAACCCAAAAACTGGCTATGTGATATTAATCCCAAGAAAATAGTGCAAAAGGCCCAAGTCAGTCATAGCAAATCTGTCGTGCAAAGCAGATTTGACACTGCCAATGACGAATGAGGTACTCCCTGTAATGATCAAGTCATCAACATAGAGCACAAGTAGCAAATGAGAGTAATCATGTCGCAAGATGTAGACATTCGGATCTAAATGACACTTGGTGAATTATGCTGAGAGAAGAAAGGAATCCATCTTGGCATACCAATCCCTAGGGGCCTATTTGAGGCCATAGATAGACTTCCTTAATCTACAAACCAAAGAAGAATCTTGTATGAATCCCTACAACTGCTCCATGTAAATCTCCTCATGAAGATCTCTGTGAAGAAATGCACTCTTCACATCCATCTAATGTACAAATCAACCATGAGTTGCAGCTATAGCAAGTGTCAAGTGAATGGAGTTCATCTTAGAATTGTGAAAAAAGCACAAAACCACAAGCCACAGGATCAAACACAAACAAAGACACCTTCCACGCAAGAGATCTGCAAACAAATATATGCAATTATCTTCAACAAGAAAAAGCTACAGAAGAGAGAAAACTTTCAAGAAGATATGAAAGCTACAAATATTCTCCCATTAATAATTACAATGAGATCAATCCTTATAAAAGGAGATCAAGAAACCCTAAAGTGAAACCTAAAAGGGAAACCCTAGTGTGCACACTTAATTAATTAATTAAATAATGCCTAAGTTTAGCTTGAGTAACTAAAGTGATAAGTGACTTAATTAATTAACCAATATGATTAAATTAATTAAGGAAATAACTTATTACTTCCACACCCCTTTAAGATGAACTTAGGAAGTAGCTAAAACAATAAGAAAAAAAATACATTGAAAGCAAAGATGGATTCCTTCCGAAACAAGTCCAAGCAAGGTACCCATGTACAAATAAGATATTAAGTGGAGAAATAGAGAAAAACCTCGCGGGAAAAGACTCCATCCCAAGAAGAGATCAAAGGCGATTGAAGGAATGAAGAGCCTCCAAATCAAGGAAATGTCCTGAAAAAGAACATGTAGAACATCACAGAAGCATGAAGAAGCTGCAAACTCTGTTGAAAGATGACTGCTATGGTGTCGAAGAATCTCCTCTAAAGATAGGATGATCAGGATCAAGAAGACAACAATCTACATGAGTTCCCCCAACGACACTACTCAAATCAGATGGCAAACAAAGGCAAACACCTAGAACTCAAAGATACATATGGTAAAGGTACCAAAAAGTGTGAAGAATTGATCATGAAAAAGTGGAAGGTCGCCTCCAAAAATAGGAATGTAAGAGTGTTCATATGGTAAGTGATCCATCTCACCGAAATGCATGGGTAAATCTCAAATACCAGATCCACCTAGTACATAGGAACACCATCAGATATTACAGCTCATCTAATAAAAGCATGGAAGCATTAACACTCAATAAAAGAGGAAACACCACCTATAATGTTGAAAGGAGAGGCAATGACAGTACAATCGAAAAATGAATTCCTCGAAAGTAGTGCATGAAGAGGAACCAAGAGCATCCTGGTTGCAAACATGAAAGTACGTTAATAGAAAGGATGTGAAAACAAAACAAGCACATTACGATAAAGGTATGAAGGAAAACAATGGAAAACATCAACCCCCATGGTAGTTTATATCATAGTGCGAGTACAACAATGCACAAAGTGATATGCAAGAATCCCAATTCTACAAATACAAAGCTCGGGCACTTTATCTTAGTGCATTTACAAAAGAGAACATGCATCAAAAATATGTCTACAATGTCCAAATAGGATAGAAAATTGGAAATACATAGAATAGCCAATAACAAGTCATTCCATGCAAATGAAAAGTTTCCAGGAGCTAAAACATCCAAGTAATCCACCAAAGTGCGAAAACACGAAAAACTAAATAAAATGCACCTAGAGAACAATCTGGAAAAATTGCATAGATGGAACTGAAGAGCTCTAAAAGATAGTTCCAACGCCGTTGAGATCACAAAAAATGGAGAAATTGGTCAAAAGGTACGAGCTCAGGATCTAAAATAGCCTTGACCTAACAGCTATAGAATGCACCAACAAAAAATGAAGTGATGAGACCCACACCACTGGAAAGTTGACAGAAGCAGCTTTCCGACGATATCTCATTTGCCAAAAAATGATATCATATGCCCAAGTTATGGCCTCTGGAATAAAATAGCTCCAAAAGGGAAAAATACAGTGCTTGATTAAATTTGATACCAATCGGCTGCAGCAAAACCATGTTAGAATAGTGAAACAAGCACAAACACAAGCCACTCTGATCAAGCACAAATAAAGACACCTTCCACGCTAAGATATCCGCAAACAAATATATCTTCAACAAGAAAAAGCTACGTAAGAGAAAACTTTCAAGAAGAAATGAAAGCTACATATATTCACCCGCTAATAATTACAATGAGATCAATCCTTATAAAAGGAGATCAAGAAACCCTAAAGGAAACCTAAAAGGAAACCCTAGTGGTACACTTAATAATTAATAAATAATTAATTATTAATGTGCCTAAGTTTAGCTTAAGTAACTAAAGTGATAAGTGACTTAATTAATTAACCAATATGATTAAATTAATTAAGTGAAATAACTTATTACTTCTAACATAGTTCATCTTAGCAATGGGTGCAAAGGTCTATGTATAATCAACACCTAGAAGAAACCTTTTCCACAAGTTGAGCCTTGTAATTATCCACACTTCCATCTACTACATACTTGGTCTAATAGATCCACTTACATCAAACCATCTTTCTCCCCTTAAGGAGTGGAACTAAATCCCATGTGTGGTTCCTCATCAAGGAACTATTCTCTTCCTCCATTGTTGAATCCCACTCTGGAACTCTTGATGCTTCCTTGAAGGACTGTGGATCAAAAACTAGCAATAAAAGCATGTGAAAAATCCTGATGTTGTGACCGAGTCCTTCAACTATCAGAAGGATCCCCAACTAGAGAACCTACTGACTCAAGAGCATTTCGATCCCAACAAGGTCTAGTAGGAGATGAAGGATGAGACTCCTCAACTACAAGTGGACCCTGTGAAGGTGTGATCCTACGAGTCGGAGCTAAGGGAGAATCATCATCTGAGTCACTATCATCACTTTCCACTATGGAGGAAGGAAGAGGAGGATTAGAGGCCAAGCTAGGAGAGCTTTCCTCAAAGTGAATACTCCTCTCAATGAATAGATCATGTGTCTCTAGATCCAAAAGTCTATATTCCTTAACACCTTCAGGATATCCAACAAAGATGCAAGGCCTGCTCTGAGGTTCCAACGCCTTGCGCTTCTCTGGAGGTATGCATGCCCAAGCTAGACAACCAAAAACTTTGAAGTGTCTCACAACTGATTTTCTACCACACCAAGCCTCAAAAGGAGTCATACCCTTTAAATCCTTATGGGGAACCTGATTTTGGATGTGTGTGGCACAACTAATAGCTTTTTCCAAAATTGGGGACCGAGAGAATGAGCATGAATCATGCAGCTAGCCATCTCCTTAAGGTTCCTATTCTTCCTTTCAACAATACCATTTTGTTGTGGAGTGTAGGCAACTAAATACTAAAGATCAATCCCCTCAAGAGTACAAAATTCCTCAAGTCTATTGTTCACATATTCCCTTCCTTTGTCAGTGTGAAGAATCTTGACTTGCTTCCATGATTGCTTCTCAACATGAGCCTTGAAGGCTAGAAATATGTCAAACACTTCACTCTTGTGAACAAGAAAATAGACCCATGTGAAGCGGGAGTAGTCATCAATAAAGGTGAGGACATAGCAGGCCTTGCTAAATGATGGCACTAGAAATGGACCTGCTACATCACTGTGAACCAATTGAAGAACATCCAAAGCTCTCCAAGACTTCCCTTTGTCAAACTTCTCTTAAGGATGCTTACCCATGGAACAACCTGAACATACACCTTCTAAAAAATTGATTTGAGGGAGTCTTGTTACCATATCCTTGGAGCTAAGCTGGTGAAGATAGCGATAATTGAGATGTCCAAACCGCTCATGCCATAGCCTACTTTCTGAATTTGAATGAGTGAGCAAAGTTGTAGAAGGAGACTTAGGCACAAAGTGGGAGAATGAGTAAATCTGTGTGTTGTGATTGGCTTGTCCCACTGCAACCAAGACATCATCCTTAAGTTCTTTGACCACAATTGAATCTGGTAGAAACTCAACTTTCTTGCCATCTCCAAAGTGAGTGATTTGGTAGATTGAAAGAAGATTGGCGCTCAAGTTAGGAACATAGAGAACATTCTCAAATGTTCCATCATCCATGACAACCAAACCTTTTCCTTCAACTTCCACTTGAGTATCATCTCCTATGAAGATGTGAGGTACCTTAGATGACTCCAAAGAAGAAAATTGCTCCCTTGTAGAACCCATGTGATGAGTGGCACCCAAGTCAAGTATACATTGTTGTGAAGAACCTGTAGTAGCCACAAATGTTTGCATTTTTCCTTTTGATTGTGAGGAAGTGGAAGGAGATGAATCCTTCTTCTTGTAGGCAGATGGAAAATTGATGTTGTTCTTCTTGATGATGTTTTTCAACTCATCAATTTTCTTAGTGTGGCAATGATGCTCATCATGACCAAATCTCTTGCAATATGAACATGTTGGTCTCTCCTTCTTGCTTGAATTTCCCTTCTTGGGAGAAGATGAAGAATTCCCTTATTGTGGAGAGGATGATTGTGATTTATCTTGTTGTGTCTTTTGCTTAGATTGCTTTTGCTTCTTGTTGGAACCCTTTCCTTGAGTCCCTTGAGTCCCTTGATTCCCTTGATTAGCCACCAAAGCTTTGGACTTTGAAGACTTGAGAATCCCTGTGCTTATCAACTTTGCTTGCTCTAACATCAACATTTATGTGAATGCATCAAATGAAGGCATAGTGAAAGAACTACCCACTATCAAGCAATGGGTCTAGAATCTAGAAACAAATGCTACATATTCTAATGGAAGCTTTCTCAACAAATTGTAGACCAACTGTGCATCCTTCTTGTCAATGCGACAATCCTTAAGATGTGCTCTTAGCTCATTTTCCTTAGTGACATAGTCTTGGATTGTATCAAAATTCTTGGGATCTAACATTTTGAGATCATTGTCAACCTAATAACCTCTAATCTCATCAACCTGGTCATACAATTGACCAAACTTTTCCCAAGCCTCTTTGATTGTTTTACACTTTTCAATTTGAAAGATGAGATCTTTTGATACATATTTCCTCAACTTTCCAAAAGCCATAGTATTTTTAGTGAACCAATCCATATGAGCAATAGGATCAGCTTTAGGATTAGATGGTGCAACAACAATTCCATCAATATAATGAGTTAATCCTTTTTCCATTAACTTACTCTAAACATCAATTTTCCAAGAAGCATAATTATGTGGAGTTAACAAGGAAACTTAGGAGAACCCATGGCAACAAAAATGAAAGAGAACAAGATAGAGAGAGAGGCACAATCACACAAGACACCCGGGCCCAAATTCACTCAATCAAAGAACCCCCCCCCCAAAAAAAAAGATGATTTGGCACTTTATACTTAGTGCGTGTACAATGGCCACTTGCAAGCCAAGCAAAGTGGACTTTTGGTTTTCAATGTTTTACAATAGCCTTAAGTAGGCTACAACTAACTCAAATGACTGATACAAAAGACCAAATTGAGATATTAGCTTTACAAATGCCAAAATGGGCCAAAATAGACCATATGTTGAAAGTACAATTTTTTATCACAATCACTACAAACTGATAGCATCACTGTGAAGTTTAGAAAAAATATGCACTTTCAAGAAAATGACACCTGAAAAGGAGTTCGTATGAGCCTGAATGGAGCCCCGAAAGTTGCAAAAATGGTGACAACTCAACAACACCTGTGACAAATTGAATTTTTTGAAAACTTTGAGCATCCAAACTAGAAACCAATTGCACCAGCACATAGAGTGTGAAAAATTAACCCAAATAAAAAAAAATGCACCAAAAAGGGCCTTAGAATGGCCAAGATATGAGCCTTCAAAGTTGGACTGCAAAACTGAAAAGCTCAATGGAGAGGGGGTTTTTTTTCAAAAAGGGTTGACGTAGTGCTAGCGTCATCAACTTAGGAGCTTAAAATTAATGGTCATTTGGTTGTCACATGCTATACGAGGCTAAAATTGATGGCCTCCAAACCGTCAGAGGTCATTGTCAGTCTACTTGCCGGAATATTCTTTTCACTGTTAGAATATTCATTTTTCGGTCGCCATAAACAAAATCTTTGCAGCAGATCAGAATATTCTAAGTTGTTGTTTGACCGCTGGTTTAATCAAGCTCCCCGCTGGATTTTTTCTTTCATCGGATTGTATTGACCAATTGTCGGAGTGGTGGGGGCCTGCTTGCGGGTACAATAGTATGGTTTACGGTTTGTATAGTCCACAGACTGTACCAACTACATTATTTATTTATTTAAAAACTTTACAAATCAAATAAATCACTACGAATAAATATTTTGAATGATTTTTTTTATAAAAAAAATCACAAAAATAAAATATATATTTTTTGAAAATAATTTCGTATCTAACTAAAATGATGGTTGGGTCGTACGGCTCGACCAACAAAAAAAAAATCCTTAGCGGACAACTTTGTCCAAATTCGACGATTTGGCAGCCAATTTAGGGGTTTTTGGCCCTTTTGAATGCAATGGAAGTGTCCTTTTTGGCTAAAAATTATCTAAAATGGTAGCTAGCTCTTGGATCTCGCAACCACCTCTAATCTTCAAACCCTTGTAGATTTGGCCTCCAATGTCCAATTGGGATGAAACAAAAGAAAAATATGACTTTCTTGGACACTTCGTATGCAATGGTGACCTTAGATTTGATGCAACAAGCTCCCAGAATGCACTTGCAATACAAGGCCAAAAATAGAACCCCCCCAAAATCTAGTATTTCTATCACACAAATACAATATTGCACTCAAGATCTCCTAAAATACTAACCAAAGGCACTCAACATGCTCTAATACCATGTAAGATTTGGCTATGGAGATAGCCACCCAAGATCTAAAGGCCTATGGAAAGCACAAAATACTCAAAAGATTAATATGACAAGAATAAATTGTATTCATATCAATGAATACAAAAAGGGTCAATGTACAAATGTAGTAGAGACCCCTTCGTTATATAGCCAAGGTGAGATGCAAGATGTCATAGGATTATGACAAGTGTCCTAATCATATGACATGAGACAACTTGACACAACTACCTAGGTCACATGTGTTAGTTTTCAAGAGATAAGATAACAACTAATGACAGCTAACACCTTCTAGAAAGAATCTTAGAACCTAAGTAAACTTAACATAAGAATATGTCCCCTAAGTCCCTAGTAAGTGAAATAACTAGGTACAAGACATTTATTCACACCAACAAATAGCTTCATTCCACCATTGTAACCAACCAGATTTAAGTTGAGGTCTAGGGGTTTTGTTCCAAATGGAGATAAGAGAAGCAAGATAATCAGGATGGTTAAGGTGAGAGGTTTTGAGCTTAAGGGTATTCTAATGGTTAGTGCCATTCATATTGGAACAAAGATAGTATACTATATTGAATCATATGTTGTTGTAGATTAAGCCTTCTAATTAATTAATGTGGGGTTGATTTTTTAGGGAGATATTAAAACTTTTTAGTTATAGAAGTGTTTTTAAGATAGGTATTTATAGGTTATTTGATTTAAAGAAAAAATCATTTTAATTTTTTAGGAATAAATTTTTTGGATCTTACAATTAAATAAGAGAAGAGGGGGAGGTCAAACAAGCAAATATAATCTTTCATAATCAATTAACCATTATGTTAGAAGGAGGGTCACTTCCATTGTGGCATCATCTCCATTGACATAGGATTATGATATATTTCAACCCCATTGGCATGTGGCAAGACCTATACCTTTGAATGAACAAGGGCTTGCAACATGTCAATGGGGTTGAAATCAAGGTCAATAGGGTTAGACTAAAGTGGTTTTCAAATTTTTTTAGCAAAAAGGTGCATAAAAACCACCTTTGATTGAAGTTGCTTTGAGATATGAGGATTTTTTTATTGTAAAAGTGATTCCAAGATGGACATTTGAAGGTGTATTTAACTTAAAGGAAAATTAATTTTTTAAATCTTGTGGGAAGGGATTCTTTTAGGTTTTACAATCATATAAGAGGAGAGGGGAGGTCAAACAAGCAAATGTAATCATCCACAACCAATCAATAATTATGTTAGGATGGTCACTTCCAATATGGTACATCCCCATAGACATAAGGATTTTGGTATATTTTAACCCTATTGACATGTGCAAGTCATGTACCTTTGAATGAAGAAGGGTTTAAATGAACATCAAAGGTTTTAGGTTGGAGGTGTTTTCTAATGTTTCAAGCAAAAACTGCATGGAAAACACCTTTGATTAAAGGCTCTTTTGAATGGAGGGCCTTTGATTGAATGTTTAGAAGGCCCTTCATTTTAACCCCCTTCCATGGCCCTTCATCCTTTTGGTCAACCATATTTCAACAAATATTTTGACTTGGAGAAAATTTTGGGTAATGAAATAAATTCTTTATAACCCATGATTTTGCACAATTATAGCCCTTTCTAAAAAGGGTAAATTGTAATACATTTTTGGTAATTATTATATTTATTTATTTTTTTCTAGTGAACATAATTTTTGTACCAAACAAAAAGTTCTTTAGTCAATGCACATAAAGAATAGAAAAAAAAAACTATATATATATAAACATGATCACTCTTTGCATTAGTGTCCTTGTTTCAACAAACCTAGATGTGAAATCCTTGAGAGACAATGTAAAACTAGGGGTAGGTCTTGAATTTTTTTATGTTGTGTTCTCATGGATTATCTTGTGTTGTACCCACCTAGGTCATTTGCAACCTTGTGTTACATTGGGGCATTCCTCTTGTTCGTGTTTCTCTAGCATCATACCCACCAAAGTCCTTTATGACTTTGAGAGATGTTGGACTAACTACCTTGTTTGTTAAGTCAGTCCTATATAGTTGATACAAAGTCACCCTATTCCTTTATACCTTGGCACATAGCTCCCCATGCTATATCAAATTAAGAGCTCACTATATGGTAGTTTTTGTTAGTGTGAATAATTGATCTATTCACCATACTTAAGTGTACTTAGGTTGATGAGGTTAGAAATCATCTTGTCTAACCAAATACGTGCAAACTTTAAGCCTCTAAAGGTTACCAAGTTATTTGGTAAACCTCATGAGCTACCTTTTTTAGGTTGGAAGCATTTCCATCTCACCTCAAAGGTCACTCAACACTTGGCACACAAGGTTTATGACTTGGTCATAGACGTTGTCAGTTTACACACTCCAAGTGTTCCTAACGTTGACACCTATAGGACACTTGTCTACTCATTTGTATCACTTCATGGGGAACTTGTCAATTCACCTCATAGTTGGATTGAATCTTCCTTGCCTATATATGCAATTCTTTGTACTCAATGCATTTTGGGTCATCTAAATATAATAGTTGTATTGTTCATTGTGCTTGTCTTTTATCTCCTAGATTTTCCTAATTCTAATAGTTTTAATTTGATGCTTTCAAATTATCCCCATCCATTTATCCTAACTATTTCTAAACCATTATTTCCACCTCCCTATCCCCCATATCTAGCTATCCTATATATTTTCCTCACCACAGTTAATCATGGATTTTGTGTGCACATGTTATGTCTCTTATCTTCCCATTTTTTGTTGATTTTGATATTACGATTAATGTGTTATGGCATGACACCCACATCCACTCATCACCCCTATGAATTTCATTGTCATTGCATTCCTAGTTAGATTTACTTTATTTTAACTTAGAAACATCTTTCCATTAATCATTTCATTACCATTTAGTTACATTTTAGGTGCTTATATTTTTTTGTCTAAAAATCTTTTGATTTCCATTCCTCATTTCATTACCATTTAGTTGCATTTTACGTGCTTATATTTGTTTGTCTAAACATCTTTTGCACTTCTATTTCTCATTTCATTACCATTTAGTCATATTTTAAGTGTTTATATTTGTTCCTCTAAGAATCTTTTGAATTTTTGTTTCTCATTTCATTACCAATTAGTTGCATTTTAGGTGTTTAGATTTGTTCATCTAACCATCTTTTTCATTTACATTTCTCATTTCATTATCATTTAGTTGTATTTTAGGTGTTTATTTATTTTCCTCGAAGCGTATTTTGCATTTCCATATCTCATTTCATTACCATTTAGTTGCATTTTAGGTGTTTAGATTTGTTATTCTAAGCATCTTTTGCATTTCCATTAATCATTTCAATATATTTTAGGTTCATATTCATAATATAGATTTGTTAGTTTATTCATCAATTATCTTATCATCCCATTCTCATTTAGATCTATTTTATATTTATTTTATCTTTATTTTAAGTGAATTTGGATGTGTTAATGTATGTATCTCTTTGTCTTATCATTTCTTTATCAGTTAAGTACATTTAATTAATCCATTATGCATTAGGTCCATTTTAGATTCATTTGGACATGCCCATAATCATAAACTATAAATCATGCATCCATACAAAAACATTCATACATAGGCATAATCATCATATGTAATCATACACATCCACATCATACATCACACATGTTAGCCCCAAATCACACGTGAGAATATGTTATATCATAAGTATCCATCACATAGATCAAATACATAAACATAAACATCCATAATCATATATCTAATCACCACCCATCCACATATATCAAAATAATGTCCAATGTTCATCATATACATGTATATCATAACAATAAAAAATCATGCCCATCCCGTACATACAAAAATGTTGTATCACAATAAATCAAGACAAAAAGGATCAAAATTATCCCCCATCATGGTGGTAGCTATTGCTAGCTCTCTCTGAGTGTCTTGGAGACCCTGGTGCTCCTCCCCCTCCTCTTACTAGTGGTTGTGACCCTACTAGTTGCAATGGTCCCATTGACCCTGACCTCACAAATCCAAATCGTGTTGATCTAGAATTTCTCCTTCCTGATTGACTCCTCTCTAAAAAATCCATTACTTGTTGCTCAATTGGTACTGGCTACTCATACATGGTTCAATAATATATGGCTTGACTATTGGCCCATGCTAGTTGCATCATTATATATGCCACCCCTTGTCCTCCACCCATACTCTTAGCCACATCCCTCTCCTATCTCATTATGGTGCTCTCAAGTGTCAACATCCCCCTCTATAGATCGTAATCCTCTTGAGCTAACTTGAGACTATCTCTCTCAGTGGTGACCATGTCTAAATCCTTTTGCAGTGTGTCAATACTCCTCCATAACATCAATATGGGTAAGTGCTTATGCCACTCTCTCCTCCAAGTCAACCCTATCATCCCCTCTCAACTCTCCATAGACACTCTCGTGCACATATGGTTGTGATTACACCTATCCTTTTCCATGGACTTATGCCAAATCCTCCTCTCCTCCTCCTAATGACCCCTATCCTCCACTCATGTTTATATCCATATCATTTGATCCAAAAGAGATTGATTATCCACTACTTCTATTGTTCATTGTCACCTCTTCCTCCACTATCTACTCTTCTTTAATGTCCTCCTCCTATCCTCTCCCCCTTCCCCTCCCTCCAAATCCACCACTCCATAAAAAAAAACCCTACACCCATCCCTCTTCCTCTCCTCCAGACCTCCTACATTGCAACCCTGATCCACTCGATCATATCCTATCTCTATGGCCTCATGATCCACACAAGCCTATGCCCCCCCACCATGTTGTTTCAACACCTATCATCCTGACATCATCCACCCCACCGAGCATATCCCACACTATTTTTTGTAGTCATTGTCACTCCTTTATAACACTCTACATGTCCACATGTGGCCCCCATTGCATCACTCCCTTAATGCTCATGCAAACACATGCATCCCTAGTGTAATATTTTGTAATCCTGAAGCCATAGGTCACCTTTTCTACCCTATACCTCTCAATGGTCTGCATGTATCTCCCAATCATGTAGCATGGTGTGATCATATATCGCTCCACCTATCTATCCCTGTAACACCTTCCCTCTATGCCTCCATACAATTTCTCCCTCCTCCATGTCACCTATCACCCACCACCATTTGTGAACTCTACCTATCTCTTGGTACTACAATACTCCTCCCTAATTGTAAGCAATTGTGAACTACACCTCATCTTATTGTTACTAAGTTAATTTTACCTTCACGAGTAAATAGGATGATGCATGCAAACCATGATTTTGATATGTTTGACAAATGAATGGAATATTGAAATAGGTATTAAGATGTTATTGCTTTGAAGGAATATTTATGTTCATATTGATGAAGTACAATGAAATAACATGTATTGCAATATGAATATGCTAATGTTTTATGATGCATATGGATTTCATGTGAGTGTCTAACTACTGATACTATATGCTAGGTTGGATGCAGTTATAGGTTCATGCCTCCAGAAGGGAGGGGAAGTATCACTCAGGAGAAGAACTTGGTCCAATAACCTCTAAATTTGGATTTACTAAGCATTCACACACTCACACCCTAGTTGGTCAAGTTGAGTCGGGTCGGTTGGAACCAAGTAAGTAACCTTTGGGGATAGGTTGAAATGTTTTGGAAATTTTCTTTGATTTCTTTGACTGCTTGATCAAGTTTTCATGAATGAATCTTTGAGTCTTTGAGCTCTTTGTATAGTTATCTTTGTGTTGATTCATATGTACGTTAAATGTATACACATGTATATATATATATATAATGATCTGTGCATGAGAGCATAAGCATGTGCACATGTATGTAAGTAGAAATACATACAAACATACATACATGAGGAATCAATTATATATATGTGTGTATATATATACACTTAATGCATATACTTGTCAACGAGGATGTGAATGTATTTATGTTGATATGAAATAGTAGCATGATATGTGACTGATTGTACAAGAAAATGTATATATGATATATATGCATATATACACATAGATACACATCTTGATATACACACGTACATGTGTGACATGATGGAATGTACATACAAGCACATAAATATATATGTATATATGTGTCTATGTGTATATAGATATATACGTATGATATTATTTGTGGATATTGATAACATGGATGTATGCACTCTATGTATCTACGTCAGTCGACGAATATGTGGGGGACTATATGTTTAAGCTTGGTTAATGAATAATGATATATATACAAATTGTATGTATATTAGTATATATGTATATATTTACATTAATGTGAACATATATATATATATATATATATATATATATATATACATGTATCTATGTAATGTTGTTATATATAGTCAATTGGAAATTGATGAGTTCAATGATCATGAGAATATGGTCATATATATATATAATTTAATGTGTACTTATGCGCATAAATTATGTGCTACCCTATGTGATAGAATGGAAAATATTAATACTTCTAATTTTTAGCACATAGTGTAATATTGCTTTGGTTTCTAAACCAAGTTTTAAGGCTGCATACTCAATGCATAAGTTGGTAAAGCACGTGGAAGCTTATTCAGTGCATAAAAAACAAGTAAAAGACTTAATAATGGCGTGTAAAGGAGACTATACTATGGAAAAGTATGCAAATACAAATATTGCACATATAGTGCATGGGTGAAGCATTGCCTTTGAAGATATTAAAGGAAGCACATATATGCATACCCGTAGCATTTTTTACCAGCACATATAGATTGTCTAACAATGAGTTTAGTCCATGCATGGTATAGTATTTATGAAACAAGTAAACAATATTATTGCTAAAGTGTGTGCTTAAGTAGATGAGGCACTTAGGAAACACTTGGCGTTGCCTTTAGCACTTAGTAAATAGTGCATAAAGTGATTCCAAGACCAAGTCAACTAAGTAAAACACAACCAATAAGAGTATTGACTTGCTCTTTTGTGAAAAAACAAGCTAAATGATAGGAAATATGGTGAATTGTTGGCGCCATATTATGAACTCAATGATTCAATAGAAGTCTTTTAAACTATAATTCAATTTCCAGAATAGAACATGTGCAAATATGAATTGGTCAACATGCTATTAGCAAAAAAAGAGTCGACCTATTGTTTTGCTTTGATGAGTATTGAGAGAGGATTTTGCCACCTTTTGGTTATCATGCTGAGTCGATTGAGTTGAGCTAAGAAGTGTCAATTTGTTGGACTTGTTTCTAGCATGTAGATGTTGGTTTTTGTGTATAAATAGAAGCAGCTCTTACCTCATTTGAATACACAAATTACTACGCATTGTAGTGTAGAAAAATGTATCCCTTTACATTTTCACACTCGTTTGTGCCCTCCCTATGAAAATTAGGTTTATTTATGCCTTATTTGGTCCTATTTTGTATCCACAAGCCTTATTAAATGCATTTTTCTAAGGATAATTCCCATACACTTAACAAATGGAAAATCATAACCTAATGCTTGAGGTTATGTGTTCCAGATGTAGGCATCTGGGAATCATATGCCCCTTTGGGAATATGGGTCCCACCTAGGTCTCGAGACCTAATTTTAAATATTAATTGGAGTTTGTGTCCCAGGTTTAAGCCATTGGGAGCATACGCTCAACATGGAGTATGAGTCTCACTTTAACTTGGACCTATTTTAAATCAAATTCTTGGTGGATTTTATTATCCTAGATCTGATGTCTCTGTAGTGTTGTAATTTTGGGAAATTTGGCATAAACAAGTATAAATACAAGGTTATTTCACATAATTTCTCCTAGCATTCTAGCTAAGAAATTCCTAAGGAAATTTTATGAGATCAAGAGAATTCAAGAGAAAATCATCAAGCATTTGGAGTTGCATTCAAGATTCAAGCATCCTATCAAAGTCATCATGCATCATGTGTGTTTGTGAGCTAACATTTATGATGTAGTTTTGCATGATTCAAGCAAGCATTCAAAGACATTATCTCATATCAAGATCAAGAGTCAAGATCCACATCCATTGGAGCCATTTCACATAAGTTTGCACCTTTATTTCAAGGGTTTGATGAGTTGCAACATTGAATTTGGTCATTCATCATTCCTTCCAAGGAATTTCTCATTTCCCATTTCATGTTTAATTACTAAAATGGGTTTGCCTGTATGATCCACAAGCCGGCTTCTATAACTTAGAGATTCCGGGATTTTGTTGAAATCACATAATTTTAGGAAATATAATGATTTAAGCCTTTTAAAAATTCTACTTGAAGAACTCTAATCAAGAGTGGCTCATCAAACTACCTTAGATCAAACCCCCTTGGATAGAAGCCCGCTAGTTTTAAACCATACCTATAACAGAGTCTCCTTTACACCTATCAAAATGCCAATAAAAAACCACTTTGATTTTACTCTTTGATCAAAATCGAATTCATTTTAAAACTTTATTTCGAAGCATGTATGTCCCTTTATTCTGCTTCCAAAAGCATATACCTTTTAAAATGTTCTTAATTTTAATTCATTATATTATTTTTATCTCTTTGTGAACGTAATTTCAAATTTAAAAATCTGGGTTTCCTCTTTGCCTGTATACGTGGAAAAATAGAATATTATAAAAAATTAGAAAAATATGAGTGTACCAAATATTGAAGTCCTGATCCAACAAAAAAAAAAAAAAGAAAAGAAATTCTGATAAAGCATACAAAAAAAATTTTGTGTTATGGGCTAATCCCCGGCTTATTTCCTCAATTGTAATTCCTAGCTTGACTTCAAACTTGATTTCTCACAGAAAATATCTAATAAAACACTAAGTGAAATCTCAATTGGAAGCACTGTAATTATGAAGTTACAAATCTAAATTCAAAAACAATAGGAATTTTTATCCTTCAAGTGGAAAAAATTTGTGTTATACTTGAGTGCCACTCCTTAAAA
>VDFB02321747.1:29380-36880 GCA_007258455.2 Sequoia sempervirens
AAGTTGATTTGTCCCTCCAACATTGCATTTATTTCTCATTTTCTTGTCCCCCTCTCAAAATTTATTGCCCAATTTTGAATTTGTGATTCCCTCTCATGGGCACATTTCCCAAATCTTGCACATCCTCAAGCCTATCACATGATGACAAGTGGCCTTCTTTCATTGGTCTACATTTAGTTCCACATTCACCCATTTGGCCAATCTCTCATCAAGAAAATCTTTAAATAGAGGCATCATTCTTCAACAAATCATCCACAAACCTAATGCAAAGTCACTCTCTTAAACTGAGAACTAATTTTGTTCATCCACTCCACAATCTTAGCATTTTCATCTCCAATATCATGCAAGGTCACTCTCTTCATTTGAGAAATAATCTTGTCCATCATTATCACTAGCTTATCTGTCAAGGATTGGGAAAGGGCTATTTTCAACAATAGCACCAATCCACTATGAGATATAATTTGCTCCATGTTTCATTATATGCTTTCAATTTATCTACTTAGGTCTTTGTTGCTTAGATGGCATTATTAGCATGTGGAGTTATTTCATAGGGATGTTGATGATTAGTTTGGTTTTAAAATGCTAACCATATGCAGATTTTCACATCCACATAAATAAATTTAATTTAATTATTATATTTATTTTGTATTTCTTGTGAATGTAGGTTTTCCACCGAAAATCGAGCTCTTTGTTTTGCACATGTGGAAAAATAGAATATTATCAAAAAAAATTGAAAAACATGAGTGCACCAAATATTGAAGTCCTTGATCCAACAAAAAATAAATTAAAAATTTTCGATACATACAAAAAAAGTTATGTGTTATACAATCCACCTATTTTTGAATTGTAATAGGTTTGACTTTGAAACTTGATTAAAGAAAAATATTCAATAAAAAACTATGAAACCAACTGGAAGTACTAGATATCGTAGTTACAAATCTAAATTCAAAAAAATTATAATCTTATCCTTCATGGAAAAAAAGTTATGTGTTATACAGTGAGCGTCACTCCTTAAAAATGGTGTTTATTGAAAAAAACTAGTTTCTGAAGGAGATGGAAAAAGAAGTGCAATCTGATTCCAAAATTTTTGAAAAAAATATATCTAGAATCTATAGAAAAAATTTCACAAATCACTAGTTTGCATCATCTTCAAATTCCTCACGGTTTAGCTGCTATAGGTACCCGAAAGTGAATATTTAGTTAGAAAAAATCAGTTTAGTGTCCAGTTTGGCCAAAAATTGTAAACTAGTATTGTGGGATCACCCCCTAAGGCAAACCCCTATTCTCTAACAAAACTACATTTTTCCCTTTTGATGTGTGTTTGCAGATCTAGGTGTGTTGGAGCTTGAAAATCCTTTGAAGAAAAAGTTGCAAAAGTTGTCAAAGTTGTCATCTTCATGGAAACTCACCTACAAGACATAATTTAGACTTTCAAACTTGAAGAATCGGGCAAGACAAAAGCTATAAAAGATCACTAGAGGCTACAAAAATATCAATCAAACCCTAATACTAGGACTAAATCTCCCCTTTGGGTGTATGAGTCCCAGTATACCCTTTTTGCCAGTTTTCCATAGATCCTACATAGTCACCAGAAGATTCTAGATTTTGCTTAGATTCCTATAGCAGGATTGAATTACCTAGCTTGGTGTATCAATACTAGTGCACTTCAAAAGGTATAATTTTAGAGTTGCAGACCTTGCTTGGATCCCATCATTCTTCTAGGTACCTTTACGTTTGATTATAGTTTGTTAATTTTTTTTCATGTTCTCAAGTTTCTATGGTTTAGTGCATTAGAATTTACATTTCTCCTTTGAAGCTTCATTTAATGGTGAACCCCCCATTTATTCACACAAGGAAACCACTAGTCACTTCCCTCAATTGAGTCATTTGGTTGAGGGATAGTGGTTTCCTAATGAACTAAAGTGTCAAATAGGTCCCTAAGTTCCATCTTCCAAAAGGTGGAACCCTATTTCCTTTGGTTCATTTCGGTGAACCCAATATTTGGACCCTTAAATTTTTGATTTGGAGAACATTGTAGTCCTAGATCTAAATTGCATTAACTTTGCATTAGATTTGTATTAATTGAATTGCAATTTTGGGCTTCTAAATCTTTCATTAGTGAAAAGTGCATATAGGTTGCACTTTTTCATTTCACATCATTCAATTTCAATAGAAATCTATACTTGCAAATAGTCATTTGAGCATACAACCTAGAAACCTTAACATCAAGTCAAAATTTGTGGAATTTAGTTCAAAAACCCTAATCTGGGACTCATTCGCCCACCTGGACGATTTAGTCCCTGTACAGGTTGTTTTTCTAGATTTCTAGGTATTCTATGTTGTATGTTTTTCACTATTTGAACCTTCTAGAAACCCTAATTGGGACTCATTCACCCATTTTGGTGATTTAGTACCGAATAAGGTTTGAATCTACATTTTACAGCATTAAAAACTTCATTTTTGTGCTTTTGTTTGTTGTTGTCACATCTCTGTTTCATTTTGCTAAGTTCTTGTTTCATCCATTTCATTAGACCTATTTAATTAGGTTCATTTAGTGCATTGCTTAATTTCAAAATTGCATTTACAACATTTCATTTTCGGATTATTGCATAGTGTAATCAGAAAATTGCCTTGTTTAGAATCTAAAAATTGTGTCTACACATTTCATTCTAGGCCATTACATTGCATTTCATCATGGATATATGCTTTGGTAAGTTTTGGATGTCCTTGAAATAATTAGTGGATGTGTCAAGCTGTGCTTTTGGAAATGACCCTAATGAAATTGAACCCACTCATGCTCAATCAACTCTGATTGCATATCCTCCTCATGAAGTTGCAATCATTGGAGAAGATGATGACAACATGAACAACTTCATAAACGATTACCTTAACAACCTTGAGACTTATACATATCCTTTTATCCTTCCATGAAACAACCAACACAGCTTGAGATGTTTAGCCTTTTACATCCTAAAACTGAGACACAAACTAAATCTAAGCTCCCTACAATAAGTGATCCTAGTTCCTCTAATCAAGTGCATCAATACTATGTTAACAAAGTGACCAACACCCCAATCAACCTTGAAGA
Source organism: Sequoia sempervirens (assembly GCA_007258455.2). Lineage (NCBI taxonomy): Eukaryota > Viridiplantae > Streptophyta > Pinopsida > Cupressales > Cupressaceae > Sequoia > Sequoia sempervirens. The sequence continues at coordinate 32,469 of VDFB02321747.1, forward strand.
GACTTATGGCCAAGGAATTAAGATATTAACTAAGCAAATATGTGATACAACAAATGAACATGAGATTTATCAACTCTTGTAACAAATACCAACTGAAGATTCCAAAGAAGTAGGATATCAAGATCCTCCTCCCGATATAAGTATACTTCTTCCTAAAGAACAACCAATGCCTCATAACAATGATAAGGATGATAGGATCATCTTAGGTCCTCCTCCTCAACAAATTGGTGAATCTAGCAAGCAACAAAATCCTTACAAACTAAAGAAGCAAAAATTCCCTTGTCCCATGTCTGAAACTGAAAGAACCTTACACACACTTCTAAGTCAAGTACTTAAAACATTACCACCCAAGAGAGAAAATCCAAAACCAAATCCTAAGAACACAAACATGTCTCATTGTCGATATCATAGAGTTCTTGGACATAGTACTAATGAGTGATATCGTGCTTTAAAAAAATATTTAAAAGGTTTGATATCATAAAAATAATCACTTAAAAGGGTGCCCTTCCACTCCTTGCCATGTAATAGTTGTAGGATCATAATATTCTCACTATTACATGCTTTACATTTATTACAAAACATTCCAAAATGTAAGGAGCTCTTTCTCATCACCTATCTTGACTCATTCTTGTCTTACACATAGTGGAGGCAAGAATTCAATAGCCTTGTCCTAGTATCACACTTGTTGTTGTCCCTTTGGCAAGTTTTTTGCCTTCCACATACAATGAACACGTTTGGGATGCAAAGGTCCTCCTAAAGGTTGACTCGAATATGCCTTAGTATTCTTGTCTTTGATTCTTTTTCATGTTATGTATGTGATTGCATGTGCATAATGTCATCTCCCCATACCGTTCCATTTGATGTATCTCTCTCTTTGTGGCATTCCTCTATTTGTATATGTATTCTTCTATATGTCGTAAACCTTTATCTTTTCTTTGTCTTGTGATTTCCTTTTCAGGATGACACAAGGCATTCGAGACATTTAGGTCTCTTCCATGTTGAGCCAAAATATTTTCTTTATTTTCACTCTCTTTGTGTAATTCTTCCTTGTTCCATGATTTATTTAGGGAATGATGATGTTTTTGAGCTCTCTAACAACATTGTAGCAAAGACATATTGATCCTAAATCCATGGATCCCTTACGTGTGATTTTGGGATTTCATTTTGGGGGCGACAACTTTTCATGGTGTAGCTTCATTTGGAAACATATGACTTGGCATAGGGCTTTCCAAATAAGCTCTCATGTCCTTTTTATTGTTAGCATTCATCATTTTCTACTTTAAAGTAATTTCTCAAAGCATGGTATTTAGCAACTTCTTTAAGTGGGGGCATACATTGGCATTATTATTTTTTCATTGCAATTATAACTCATGTTTCATAGTGTGGTCTTCTTACTTCATGTGATGTGTCTTTCTCTTGGTGATGACATTAGGAGTGATGTCCTTCAAGAGCATGATCTCTCTTAGCATAAATTATATTCCTCTTAAAGGCTTGATGCAACACACTGCGTCCCCTAATTGTGAATCTTCTATTCTTCGATTGGTCCTCTCTTGGAGATATTAGGCACAATGTTTCCTAAGTTAAGACCTTACATGAACTAATCAAAACCCCTTTGAATGTACCTTACACTATTTCACATTTATAATAATTTGTATATGGCCACCTTGCATAACATACTTTTCTTGCTTGTGGAGCCATCCTATTTGTTCATGGGTGTTAGCATACGAAGTTTTGCTTGCCTTATTAATCTTGTTGCTCATGTTGTGTGCCACCTTATAAAATTTATCAGGAGATATAGCTTTGGTATGGTTAGTATGGGAGCTGACCTTAGGCATGACTTTCCCATAACCACTTGCTTGTGTGTGTGAGCGCATACCAACAACGTGCATATGTGTCTCACCTCCCTCCAGGGGCTCATCTAGTGGATACTAGATTCCACTAGCCTGTGTGACTGTTCATTTTTTTGCATAGTGGACATCGTGTTCCACTTGTAAACAGATTTTGGACAAATAGATAAGGCTTGATCCGCATCATGTTGGACAAACAGTCAAGGCTTGATCTACCCTCTTTTTCCTTTTTCTTTATGCTTTATGTCTTTGACAGTGTATGCGTGTAACTTGTTATTTCTTCATACATCATTCACATGCATGTTGTTTTGTGCCTATGTTAGTTTTCCATAGGATCTTGATCCTAGGGTCCTGATCATCCCTTTTGATTGTTGTCATCCTATCTCACTAACATTGGTACACTTGGACCCCTCTTCATGCAAATTTGTTTACTTTAGTGTGAGTTTGAAGCAAGTTCATCCTCTCACTAAAGTGGGGGCTAAATGTAGTGTAGAAAAAATGTATCCCTTTACATTTTCACACTTTTTTGGGCCCTCATGAAAATTAGGTTTATTTATGCCTTATTGGTCCTATTTTCATCCACAAGCCTTATTAAATGCATTTTTCTAAGGATAATTTTGATACTTAACAAATGGAAAATCATAGTCTAATGTTTTAGGTTATGTGTTCCAGATCTATGGATCTAGGACTCATACACCCCTTTGGGCTAATGGGTCCCACTTAGTATCGGGACCTAATTTTAAATATTGCATTGAACTTAACACTTCTTGGAGTTTGTGTCCTAGGTTTAAGCCATTGGGACTCATATGCCCAACCTAGCATATGAGTCCCACTTTAACTTGAACCTATCTTAAATCAAATTCTTGGCGATATTTTATTGTCTAGATCTAATGTTGGCTTGTATTGTTGTAATTTATAGAAATTTGGCATAAAAAAGTATAAATACAAGGTTATTTCACATAATTTCTCCTAACATTCTAGCTAAGCAATTCCTAAGGCAAGTTTATGCGATCAAGAGCATTCAATAGAAAATCATCAAGCATTTGGAGTTGCATTCAAGATTCAAGCATCATGTCAAAGTCATCATGCATCATGTGTGTTTGTGACCTAACATTTGTGATGTAGGTTTTCATGATTCAAGCAAGCATTCAAAGACAAATATCTCTTATCAAGATCAAGAGTCAAGATCCACATCTATTGGATCCATTTCACATAATTTTGTAGCCTTTATTTCAAGGGTTTGGTGAGTTACAACATTGAATTTTCTCATTCATACTTCCTTCATGTTTTTCTATTTCATTTCAAGGTTTAATTACCAAAACAGGGTTTGACCAAGGTAAACCCCTATTCCCTAACAAAACAACATTTTTCCCTCTTGATGTGTGTTTGCAAATCTAGGTGAATTAGAGTTTGGAGATCCTTTGAAGACAAAATTGCAAAAGTTGTCAAAGTTGTCAAGAAGTTGTCATCTTCACGGAAACTCACCTACAGGCTAGAATCCAAACTTTTAGATTTGAAGAATCGAGCAAGACGAAAGCTACAAAAGATCACTAAAGGCTAAAAAAATATCAGTCAAACCCTAATATTGGGACTAAATCTCCCCTTTGGGAATATGAGTCCCAGTATACCCTTTTTTCCAGTTTTCTGTAGATCTTGCATAGTCACTAGAAGATTCCATATTTTACCCAAATTCCTATAGTAGGACTAAATCACCCAGCTTGGCATATCAATCACAGTGCACTTCAAAAGGTCAAATTTTAGAGTTGCAAACCTTGCTTGGATCCCATCATTCTTACAAGTACCTTTATGTTTGATTCCAATTTGTTCATTTGATTTCATGTTCTCAAGTTTCTAGTGTTTAGTGCATTAGAGTTTGCATTTCTCCTTTGAAGCTTCATTTAATGGTAAAACCCTCATTTAATCACATAAGGAAACCACTAGTCCCTTCCCTCAATTGAGTCACTTGGTTGAGGGATATTGGTTTCCTAATGAACTAAAGTTTGAAATAGGTCCCTAAGTTCCATCTCCCAAAAATGTGGAACCCTATTTCCTTTGGTTCACACATTATCATGCATTATCCATCCTGTTGCTTTTATTTGTGAAGTTCTTACTTTGCTGAGAGGTATTTGTGAGAGGAATTTGAGAATGAATGGTTGCAAAGATGATTTTAAGAGTGATCTCATCTTAATAACCAATGAGTTAATTGGATTAAATCAATTAACAAGCATGTGATGCTAATCTCTTTATGTTTATCTATTTTTGTGAAATATTGAATTTCTTTTATGTTTTATTTGGAAATGCATTAGGTTGCTTGAAATAGAGTAATGATCTATTTGGTTATTGGAAATAAAAATAACCTTGTAGTTATGATTCCTTGTGGGTGTTTTTACATAATCCATATTAAGGATTGGATGTTGTCAATAGTATTACGTGCTAGGATTGATGAAAGTGTGAATAGCTTAAGGGATTTATTTAATACTCTTGTATACTCTATATCAAAATTTAGATGATGATATTTCTATACATAGATAGTCTACACTACATTTATAATGTGAAATGTTTCAA
>VDFB02321747.1:41880-49462 GCA_007258455.2 Sequoia sempervirens
TCATGAATGAATCTTTGAGTTTTGTAGCTCTCCGTATAGTTATATCTTTGTAAAAGTTGATTCATATGTACGTTAAATGTATACATGTATATGGGTATATATATTGATCTGTGCATGATAACATAAGTATGTGCACATGTATATAAGTAGAAATACTTACAAGCATACATACACGAGGAATCGATTATTTATATATGTGTGTATATATATACACACTTAATATATATGCCCGTCAACGAGGATATGAATGCATTTATGTTGATATGAAATAGTAACATGATATGTGATTGATTGTACAAGAAAATTTGTATATATGATATATATGCATATATACACATTGTATATTGATATACACGTATGTGTGACGTTATGGAATGTACATACAAGCACATCAATATGTGTATATATGTGTATATGTGTATATAGATATATACATATGTTATTGTTTGTGGATAATGATAAAATGGATATATGAACTTCGTCTATCTATGTCAATCGATGAATATGTGGGGGAATATATGTTTAAGCTTGGTTATTGAGTAATGATATATATATATACATTGTATGTATATATATATGTATATATTTACATTAATGTGAACATATATATAAATATATATTAAATACATGAATATTCATATATATATACATATATAATCAATTGGCAATTGATACGTTCAATGATCATGAGAATATGGTCATTTATATATATTAATATATATACATTATGGGATATATATATTAATAAATATATATTATTATTTATTTAATGTGAACTTATGCGCATAAATGATGCACTGCCCTATGTGATAGAATGGAAAAGATTAATACTTCTATTTTTTAGCATATAGTGTAATATTGCTTTGGTTTCTAAACCAAGTTTTAAGGCTGAATACTCAATGCATAAGTTAGTAAAGCACATCGAATCTTATTCAGTGCATAAAGATCAAGTTAAAGACTTAGGGATGGCGTGTAAAGGAGACTCTGCTATGGCAAAGTATGCAAAGACAAATAATGTTCATATAGTGCATTGGTGAAGCATTGCCTTTGAAGATATTAAAGGAAGCATATATTTTCATACTTGTAGCGCTTTATACCAACATGTATAGATTGTCAAACAATGAGTTTATTCCATGCATGGTATAGTATTTATGAAACATGTAAATAGTATTATTGCTAAAGTGTTCACTTAAATAGATGAGGTGGTTAGGAAACACTTGGCGCTGCATTTGGCACCCAGAAAATAGTGCATAAAGTGATTCCAAGACCAAGTCAATTGAGTAAAACATAACCAATAATAGTATTGACTTATTCTTCTATGAAACAACAAGCTAAATGATAGGGAATATGGTGAATTGTTGGTGCCATATTATGAACTTAGTGATTCAATAGAAGTCTTTTAAACATGTAAGTCGATTTCCAAAATAGAACATGTGCAAATATGAATTGGTCAAGCATGTTGTTGGCAAGAAAAGAGTCAACTTGTTCTATTTTGATGAGTATTGAGATAGGATTTTTCCTCCTTTTGGTTATCATGCTAAGTCCATTGAGTTGAGCTGAGAACTGCCAATTTGTTGGCCTTGTTTTTAGCCTATAGATGCTGATTTTTTGCATACAAGTAAAAGAGAATCTTACCTCATTTGAATACACACTACTACACATTATCACACATTCTCCATTCTGCTGCTTTTATTTATGAATTTCTTACTTTGCTGAGAGGTATTTGTGAGAAAATATTAATGAGAGGAATTTGAGAAGGAATATTTGCAAAGCTGATTTAAGAGTGAGCTCAACTTAAGAACCAATGAGTCAATTGGATTAAAGCGATTAACAGGCATGCGATGCTAATCTCTTTATGTTTATCTGTTTTTATGAAAGATCGAATGTCTTGTATGTTTTATTTGGAAATGCATTAGGTTGCTTGAAATAGATTAATGATCTATTTGCTTATTAGAAAGAAAAAGAACCTTGTAGTTATGATTCCTTGTCGGTGTTTTTACATACTCCATATTAAGGAGTGGATGCCGTCAAGAGTATTATATACTAGGATTGATGAAAGAACGAATAGCTTAAGGTGGTGATTTGATACTCTTGTATACCCTATATTGAAATTCAGATGATATTTCTATACATAGATAGTCTACACTACATGTATAATGTGAAATGTGTCAATTGATGTCATGAAGTTACTTGACACTATTAGCCTATAAATGCTAGGAAACCTTAGGAATGGTAAGGTTAGCATTACAACAATAGTGATAGTATGAAAGATATGATAGGATGAGACATCATATTGCTAAGCTATACTTGAATGATCACTTGATCATTACTTTACTTTCGAATGAAACCCTAGGTTGAGAATAACCTGTTTGGGTCGAGAAGTATATTTGATTAATGATTGAAACCCTAGGTTAAGAATTACCTACTAGGTTGGAATATTTACTTGATTACCCATTGAAACCAATAGGTTGAGAATAACCTACTTGGTTGGGTTGTTTATTTGATCTTTGTTTGGAACACATGTTTACATTAACCTATATGATCGGACTGATTGATGATTTTTGACTTTATCCTAGGATTCTGATACACCAAGGTTGAGACTCACCTATGCGATTAATTTGATCACATGAGTTTGTGAATTACTACTTGATTAGAACTTCATAGGTGGGATAGCTTATTGAGTTGGAGTTGTTACTTAATTGGTTGTTTTATACTCTTGATATGAATTCATATTGTTGACAAGATTCTACTCTTTGAATAACCCTTTTTACTAAGGAGATTACACTCTCGAATAGAATCATTTATGGATATGATTTTCTTCGATTGAGGTCATTCATTGATGAGACTATACTCTTGATGAGAATCACTTAATGACGTGATATGTTCTTGAATGGAGTCATTTATTGATGATTATTTATTCTATGATAAGATGATGCTTATGTAGCTATACTTTAGAATATAAATTTATAATTTATTATGAAGCTCTTGTAAAGTTAGAGTCATGAAGGGGTCATAGGTTATTCCTAGGATTAAATTTTCCAATGAAGGGGACAACTTATGCCTGTGAATGCTTGATACAAATATCATTATGAATTTGGAAAAGTGAATAAGTTGTTTATGAGGTTAAAGATTACCTATAATAGAAGAAAATTACCTATGCATAGTATATGAATGGTCATACCAAGCTAGGGTAGTGTATGCGAATAGGATGACTATCACTCGAAGTACTGGGTGAGAATATTTTGGCCAAAGTAATTTAATCTGCCACTGGTTGCATTGTCAATTCAATGTGTTCCTTTTATGCATGCTAGTTTAGGATTGTAAATGTAGGACAAAACACTAAGCTCAAGAAGACTATTGTTATGAGGTTACCATACCAATCTCCTCGTCAAAGGGAGGGCCATCTTACCATATGTGGTAGATGTACATGGGACTACATTTGAGTCCATGGTTGGTGGAAAAGTGCTTGAGTGATGCTTCTCCTCATTAGTTGGCGATAGAGGTTTGAGTATGTTTGTGCCAATATTGGGGACAACTAGAGTGTATGCACCAAAGAATGGGGACATCTAGAATGTATGCACCAATGCGGTGACATCAAGACCAACTTTTATATCTATTGCTAATGAAGCTCAAGAGAGCTACATATGTATGTGTCTTGTATCCATTTATATGGGAGGATGTAATCATGAATGATAAACTTGAGTTTATTCAATATGAAATCTATATTATCGAAATACTTGTGGAATTACCATGAAATGCAATGGAAGTTTGGAATAGAGTATATTTCAAATGTGCATGTAATTTACATTATGGAAAAGAAAAAAATATATCGCTATGTTATGGCATCATGGTTTATTCACTTAAGGTGAAAACCTTAAAATTTACTAAGTAGAACACAGGGGTCGTTACAAATTATCTCCTCAAAATCTTTGTCCCTCATATCCCCAATGAGACTACACACCATAATATGCTCTCATTCTCACACCTATAGTAGTGTAACATGGATAATGCTCTTCCCTCACCAATAAAAAACCACATGTAGGTCCCTATAGAGGTGGGACAACATGCATTTATCCCACAAATACCTTTGTTGATGCTCCACCATGTTGAAAACATAGTATACTAATGTAAGGGTGAAGAACCTTCAACTCCTATCAAGGATTAGTACGCTACTCACTAGAGAGCACCAAGTATAGTGTCATCCTTGACACTACCTTCTTACATCCATCTAAGTCCAACTATCTCCCCACCACCAATACATTGGCTCGCTCGAGCAACTGTATCAATAGGACATACATTGTCTATCTTGAGTTGTACACATGTCCCCCCCTAACGAGGACCTGAAAGCTCCTCCTAATGTCCTCTAGAGTCACTATCATCTATCTAGTCTAGATATGGAAGGTTCACATCTTGTTGTGCCACTTCTCTGCTAGCACTATCAATAGAGCCATGTGCACTCATATGGTCAACATCTTGTCCATGTACTACAACCCACACTCTCTCACCACATCCTAGTCTATATCCTAGAACTTCTCCACCAGCCTCATCACCGCTGACCTCCTCTCCCACATCACCATTAGCAGTATCCTCGCCTACACATCCAAACCAATTCATCAACCTTTCCATCTTATTCTAATTTTTGTCTTTATCTTAACCCCTTTTCCCCACTTTTACCCTTGGTGTATTTTCTTATATACAAAGTTCTTTCATAGTTCCCCCTTTCCATTCCCTTTAGGAAAAATTATTCAAACCCAAATCATATTCGCTCTTTTCCCTACCTATTTGCCTCATTTTTAGTGTATTCTCTTTGTTCCTACCCATTTTTCCTTTTGTTAGTGCATTCACCTGACCTTAGATAAATTTTCCTATCATACACCCATTTTCCTCATTTTCAATGCATTCATCTACAAATGATGGCTTCATCTGTTTGCTTCATATTTACTTTGAATATTGTGTATTCATCTAATCAATGATTGATTCCCCAAATTATGATCAACAAATCTACATGTGTTTTTCTACCTAGCATGTATTATGCCTAAGTCTACACAAACCCAAGTTTTGACTTGCATACTTGTGGTCCTACTCATGCTCTCCAACCCTATCCCCTCACTCAATTTGCTCAGTGCTCCACATTTGACATATTTTCTATCTTTAGTCTTCTCTTTTTTTTCTCTCCTCACCAACTCACTATTCACTAGGGTTCAAATGAATAGCATTTTACCCCTAATTACTATTTATTTACCCCTCCTAACCACATTATCACCCCCCTTTCCTTATTCTAGCTCCACTTTCCCTTATTCCATTTTCATTCATCCCCGCTTTTCATCCTATATTCTCAATTATGTTGAAAATACTCTATACTCAACAAAACACAATAATACCACATATTAAAACATAACAACAATTCTCAATTATACCCAAGTACACACAACACATTAGCACTCTCAAGAGAACCATGAAGAGGGGGAGTTTTGGACATTATCATTGGGGAAAATTATTAAAGTTGCTCAAACTTCTTCTCACAACATATCATAATAATACTTCTCATTTCTCATTCACAATACACAAAATCTCCATAGCTCCCAACTTCAAAGATGTTTAAACAAGGGTAATCTTACCCTAATAATTTCCCCCCGATGACCCTATTCACTCTACCCCAATTACATAGGATGGTCTTAATTAATTTGAATATCCTATCCAACAATATTTTCCCATACCCAACAAACATTTACAAGAAACCCAAAACACAAAATAACATAATTTCACAACATATTTATCAACATTATTACACCCAAACAAAATACTTATAACAACCCAAAACATGTAATAACACAACTTCATAAACATGAACAAGCACTATTGAATCGATAAACAAATTAACTCATAATCTTATACCAAATCATGTAACCAAGGGTTTTAGACCCTACCTTATTAATATTTTCCAACATGAATTGAGGAGCTTGATAAGACCTCTTCCAAATTCTCCTAGCTATCCTTAGCCAAAATCTTCCACTATCAATACTCTTTCAAACTTAGGAAATGCTTCTCCAGAAATGGAAAAAATCCCTCCCTCCCTCATGTTTAGAGGGGAGTATTAGTAGAACAAGAAAACCCTTCATCCTTAATTATGGAGATGACAAGTGTCACATCCATATGAGATCCTACATGAACCCTAAAGCCCATAATATCATGGCATATAGCCTCCTTTGGAACCTCCAATGTGTTTCCTCTTGGGAGATTCCCTTCCAAGAGGTGCATCCATGTGTACTCACCCTTGGTGAGTCATGGAGAGTCTTATCCTCTACATAACAAACCCAAAAAAAACTTAGAGGATGAGATGGACTGGTGACACCTCACCTAACCTCATCCTAAACTCCTCCTATTTCATCACCATTAAAATGGTAATTTTTGGAGGTTAGAAAATAGTTTTATAATAATTCCTATACTCCAAAATGACCTTAATCCATATTCCTATCACCTAGGACCTTAAAATAAACCAAAGGGAATGAAAATACTCACTTTAACCCATTTAAAACCTTTAAGAGAGGAACTCCTTAATCAACCACATAATTATCTGATTGTTCCCGCACAAGATCCTTTAACACAAATTAAGCAATATGAAATTAGAGCCACATAAGAAATTACAACAATTTCACACCACTTAAGCAACACATTCATACTACAATAACAAAATCCACAACATGCATGACCTTAGTTCCTACATATGAACTATGATTGACTTAACTCCAGTTGAACATAATTAGGTTTATATTGTGACCATGATTCCCATTGGTAATCAAACTACACACTTAGACATAATTTTTAGTTTGTTATGTTATTAGACATAGCTGAAGCATCAGGTAATTTAATGTAGGAAAATTTCATCAAATAATTAATTAATCATATCTAACCTATAATTACGTTGATCATCGCAGTAACATTTCATTTCCTAATTGAAACACTTTTTTTTGTGAAAGGTGCAAAACACCTAAAATATATTATTAATTATATAAATATTTAGGAGTTACAATATATGGCCAAATATAGTGTTGCATTAAGCATACCATAGAATACCAGGCTCTATCATAGCCGAATACAACAATATGAATTACATACATCAAAACTCCATAGGAGGCATAGCCTAGAGAGGCATGCAACATATTTATTTTGAACAGTACAGAACTTTGTTAGCCTAGAGACAACGATTTTAAACCAAAAAAATCCCCATCCACACTGTAGGACCAAAAAAGACTAATGAAATCATTTATAATTGAATGAGCAACTCATCTATATTTATAGGGGTATGGAAAACAATATTCTCATTGCAAGAAACTTCTAAATATGATATGGTTGTGAGTTTTTTCCCCTCAACATTTCGGATCAAACTGCATGATCCATTATCAATAAAGCAAGACAAGAAAAACACTATTCTCACCATTGCCTCCATTTGAGACTGGATCAAACTAAACTTGTGGAGAATGTGGTGGTGGTTGGTGATTTATGAGAAAAAGGTGGTCCTGAAAAGTTTCTTCAAAATTTTCCACCATGTTCATGCTAATTTCACCTGTATGTGCATGCAAAG